>BMAW01018810.1:774066-806421 GCA_019974015.1 Nephila pilipes | reverse complement strand
AACGATAACGACACTAAAATGTTGTCTTCAAACCAGTGGTGTGTTTTCTGTATTAACGCGATTC
This sequence comes from Nephila pilipes, assembly GCA_019974015.1. Lineage (NCBI taxonomy): Eukaryota > Metazoa > Arthropoda > Arachnida > Araneae > Nephilidae > Nephila > Nephila pilipes. The sequence goes on along the minus strand of BMAW01018810.1, from coordinate 806,357 downwards.
AACCACTGATCTAGTTTAAAAAGTACATTTAGTGATGTCAACTTACAATGTTACATCCGACAAAGCGGCATCGCTTTTCAAGGAAATCAAGCTTAAGTACAAGTCCGTCACCAATGGTTCATTAAGGCTCTAAAACGTGGAAGACCAAGAAAATCAATCATTTTATTAATTGAATAAAAAGATCGAAGTGTATATAGTTTGGTCTGGCTTGGTTTTATTGACCTCAATAGAAGCAACTCGAGGGCTATTGACCTCAAAATTTTGAACCTGGTCGTAAGTGACGAGGACGACACCTGAGTTGCACCCACTCTCCTAAATTCCACACTACCAACTGGAGGAATTTGGGCTGACAGATTTAAAGTGCATCATTGGCTACATGACAAGTCTTTAATGACATCGCGAACCCACGACTCAATCAAAACCGCGCTATAAGTCCGGAAATCATGACTACTAAGCTACCGCGGCCACTAGTATATAAGTATTATGTATAATAATCCATAAAACATATATCGAACTTGTAGCAAGTCGCCCTAGGGACTGATACTAAAGTGAACATTTGAAAATTAGTTTTTATTGGATGGTTCTGAACTCTGCCTGCAAATCTGATTAACCAGCAATAGAGAAAAGCACCAACAACTGGCTCCAAGCAATTCCTTCTGGTAGATTGTGAATGAAAGCAAGACACCCTCGGACAAACTTTGTTAGGGAAGATGAGTAGTGAGAACCGTAATTAAATCATCAAGACTCTTCGACCGATACTAGGTGATGTGTAAACAGTTCGACCGAAATTTGTCTTAGTAATTCACCTACCCAGTAAAATAGAAACATATAATATATATATAGATATCCATATATAGCACATCTACCTTGAAATAATTATTAAATACTCTATATTCATCACAAATATTAAAACATCTTTTGCGAATCGTGATCACTCTTAAACAAATATCTATCAAATATACCTAAATGAAACGACAGCACAGCTAAAATGTATTAACTTAAAACAAAATTTCAAGTTCTAATGAAACAGCAGATTTATTTTTAATGTAAATACAATTCAGTAGACACAACAAACAACTTTTTCTTTTTTTTCCCACCATATTTTGATTTTAATGAAAAGTATCAGTAACGTTCTATGCTACTTTAGATTTTTATTCTACAGTATTTATAATGCCTGTAATAATGTATCAATAAAATAACTTCGTATTTATTGGATTATACTACATATTTAATAATTTTATAATAAACATCTCCCTTTATTTTAGTTGTCTCCCCACACCCACAAATGACTATGATTAGCTAGAAACAACAATACTTCTGTTACCAATTTCTGATTGACTCTAAATCGGTTCCCTAAATAAATAAAAGTCTCTCGTTGAAACATATAAATTTTTCGTCCGTTCATAATGGAGCTTGTGATAAATTCACATGATGTGAAAATATTTGTTTAAAAAGATTTATAAAGTCCTCGTAGAGAAGAGATAAATGCCTACAACTGGGCTCCCTGTTCGTCGCCAAGCTATCTTTTAAATTGGCGCAAAAGAGATATAGAAGCGACTATAGAAAATGATGATCCGAACAGTGGCCTGAATAATAAATGCCTTTTGCGGTCGTTTCGAAATGAAACCGTCCTCTACCTGAGGTTATAAATCTCTGTCCTATGTGACAGTTGCTTCCTTCCTGCACTTAGTTCCCCCAACCACTCATAATTCATCCCTCTAGCGCGCTATAGAGTTATTGTTATGGACTCCGGACCTAGAGTTATAAATGGCTGCTTTATAACTAGTCCTAACTGTTAGGTTAGAATGAAATTAGATGGGTTGCTTTTTTTTTTAACAGAGGAAAGGATCAAGATGTTGAGAGGATTTGTTTAAATGAATGTTTTGGCAAATTTAAATAAACATAATGTGAAAATTCTTCAGAGATGTACTTTAGAGAATACTTTACGTTTTAAAAAGTATTTAAAATAAATAAATGCAAGAAACTATAGGTATTTTATATAAATTTGGTAAAGTTATTACAAATATATGACAGAGTTGTAAATAGTTGATTGGCAATCAATTTCTTTAAGATTAAATTTAATGGGTTTTCAAATAATTATATAAATGTATTTATATACTAAACATACCTCTGTAAAGGAAATAAAGCTCATGAATAGCTTTAAATATAAATCCTATCAATGTCGATTACATAGATTTTACTCAAATACACACACACACACACACACACACACACACACATATATATATATATATATATATATGTATATGTGTGTGTGTGTGTGTAATGATCTCTCATAAAACTAATTTTTTAACTATCTAATTTTTCCCATTCTATAATCCATTAGTAAAGAGTTCATCCTTATTTGCTGATACAATTCAATATTATCCATTAATTTATGCAACCACGTGCTCATAAAATCTGTTAAATCAACTCACCCCAAACCCTAAATCAGTCGGAAATAATCTCTACTAGACCAATAAACGTTACCAATATCTCTCAGAATCCCTTCATCTTATACTATGTGATTCGAGAGCAAGGGAAAATTTGCTCTCTTCCGATGTAATCGAGACAGTGGAGGTACGACTCTTCCCTTATTCACTTTAAACATGTGAAACTTTTGCCTCTCTTTCTCAGCAAAATGAATAAACAATCCGAAATGAAAAAAAAAAGAGTGTTCATTTCAAACCGAAATCATAAGGCATTTTTGCACATGAATAATAATTCGTACATATATTTATATATGTGTGTGTGGAGGTGGTTTGGAGAGAAGATTTAAAGAAATCACTCTGCTTGTATTTGATGGATTTGGATGTTTTTTGTTGTAATATTATTTTTGGTAGTATACTGCTGTGTTGGTAGATTATAAAAATATTACATTTTGCATTTTTTAATTGTGATATTTAATTTGTTTCTCATGTTAGTAATGTGGTGACGTGTTTGTCGTAAGTTATAAGTATTTAAAAATGTTTGATTTTGCTGGATCTTAGTGGTATAACTATTATAATTCCTTATAAGTTAAATTTATTAATATGTGTAAAAATATTTTAGATTATTTTTTTATGATTGCCTTAATATAATTAGGTCTAAATGAATTTGTTTCCTTTGTTTCCCTTTTTTTCTATGGTTGAATATTTGACTTATATTTATTTTTCTCTACATTTTTTTATACAATCTTGTCATAATATAATTCACTGAAGTGTGATGGTTGGATTCGTAATACTGATATAAACACACATTATTCCGTTCCAATGTATGGAACAATATTAATTACATTATCTCCAATTTTTGTTCTTAATTGTTGCTATTCTCATAATTTCCTATGATTTTAATATGGTTTTTCTTCTAAATAATATGTAATTAATGGTTAAGGTTTTGGCTGTATTAAATATATTGTATTAACAAAATATATTGTACAAACAATAAAATGTTTGGTTTATTTTCATAAGATTTTTTTTTTACATTTGATAACATTTTTGATTTGATTTTTGGTTATCTTTTAAACTATATGGTTGTTCTTTTAGTTTTGTTTCTTGTTTGATAAGTAATTTTTAAACTGTTTTAGAATTTAGAATGTATATTTTAGGGTGTATACGTGTGTACATGCATGTGTGTGGCTGAACAGACAAAACTGCTAAAATGAGATTCTTTTTATATGAAGCTTTTATTAAATTCAAATAAAGACCATATTAAGAGTTATAAAGTCAAAAATTATTTCCCGAATTGTTAACTGTTCAAAATAAATAAATGTATAAAATATGTTACAACCAAATTTTTATCATTGTGAAAAGAGATGAAGTCATGACCAAAAAAAAAAATGTATTTGAAGACATAAATTTCATTTTAATTAATTTGACTTACTTTATCATGATTATCGATTTTGCAGATGTAGTGTGTAATAAGTTACAAATAAGTAGTTAAAAGTTATGAATAAATATTAAAAAAGCTGGAATTATTTTTAAAAACAAAAGAAGTGAAACGTAAAATTTGTTGCGATTTTTAATTATACTTTGATTTGCTCTGTGTGTTAAATATTATTTTTTTTTTTATAAAATTAGAGATAAATATTTCATTTTATGTGAATGATTATGTATCAAAATATCTACAGTAGCACCACCCAATAAGGGACAGTCACTGGACCAGATATTTTGTCCTCTAAATAGAAATGTCCCTTAATGAGAGGTTAATGAATATATATTTTTTTTTCAAAGGACTAGGACCATCAGAATTTTCTCTTAAATAGAGGTGGTCATTACAGGAGGTACTATTGTATACTGCCATGCTTTGAAATTAAGATTACAACATATTTTATCAAAATTTTGAATTTAATTAATTTTTTTGCTTATCCTTCTGAAATGAATATTTTATATGCCATTCAAAGGGAAAGAGAGAGATAAGCAGAAATATTCTATTTTCAGATATAAATAAAAAAATATTGACAAGGAATTCGATTTCCTCATTCCCAGATTCTATTTGTTTTCAGAATAAATAGTCTTTAATTAGTCTAAAAATGTTCAAGCAAAATAAATATAAACGATTAGAGTTTTTTTTTCATATTTGGTAATTAAAAGCAATGAATATCGTAAACTAACAGAAAAATTCTTAATTATAACTGCAAGGATAAAAGAACTTTAATTGAGTATGTATATTTATGCAAGTAACTAATATTTGATATTCAAACAAAACATTCTAACATATAATTATTCCATTAGCTTGCCGTGAATTGAATGTGTAAATACTTAGAAATAAATAGAATTATTATTTTATGTACCTAATTACTATTTTTGTCGGCAATTTTTGAAATATAAGGAAAGGAAAAACAATTTTTCACCTTCGGGAAATTTCCATTAATCTTTTTTAAGCTATAATTAATGTAATTTAAGCTAAATTGCGTACTTAATGGTAATATTTTGGCTTATTAAGAGTTAATTATAAATTATTATTTTATCGACGTAATTAAATAAATTGACAAGTATACAATTCGTCTAGTGGCAACTGTACGCAATCCAGCCAGAATATATTATTTAATTACATTGAATAAAGTTTTGGGTTTAGATAGTAAAGATATGTATATATTGATTTTAATTAAAATATTGCTAACAAAAATATTTAGATTTTAGGTATGCAATAATTACTGTTAAAAAGAATAAGTACAATACATATAGTGAATATTTTAACAGTTTTTGTGAGTTAATCGAACACTAATTTTTTCTATGCAAAAAGCTTTGCATAGAACAGCTTTCGTTACCAAAGAAATTCTATTCTTTTTAACACATTAGGTAGATTTTTCTTTTAAAAAAATTATTACGTTAATGATAGCGTTTATAAAATTGTTTTTAAAACTAAGCCAAGCCAAAAAGGACCAAACATTGAAGTTATTTACATGATATACTAAATAATCTTATTCGAAATTCAGCAGAAGTGTATCGATAGCACTTTTACTTTCAAGAATCATTCTTAAATTTAATTGAAATTTAAAATAACTTTTTAATCTTGTGACCCCATTCCAAACCTTAAAATTTTTGAATGACCACCCAATTCAACCAACCATAAGCATGTGTGGAAAAAAATCTTGTTTTTAATTTTTGATTTAATTTAAAAGCAAATTAATTAAAGAAAAATATTTAATTTTTAGGACAAACTTTTTTCTTTTTTGTGAAATGAAATGAAATACTAACAATTTTTTTTATCATCCTTAGGTAAAAAATAATTTTGTATTAAAATATAAATAAAATATAACTTCTCTTATAATAATTATTGAAATAAATACTAACTTTAGTCGAATAAAACAGTAAAATACAATGTTATATTTTTCTTGCAATGTACACATTTGTAACGAAATACAACCTCCTATACTAGAAAATCGTTTTCCACACAACTCGTATTCGCTCCGAAACTTATTCACCTGTATTGCGTAGGACCTTACGTAATTATGATCATGATTCCGAAATATGCTGAAATAGCATTGCGACACCACGATAATCATCAATTTAGAGGTATTTTTAAATATGTAAATGTGATTTATAGTTCAACTTGGATAATATTACGATTTTATAATTGCACTGTACACAAAATGTAATATAAGGTTATTCAAAATGATTCATCCGATTTCAAAATTCCATTTTTTCATAAACAAACGACGCAGAATGATAAGTAATACATAAATGCAAAGGGAAAATATGGGAGGTTTTTTTTTTTTTACAAGTGTTCGATATAACTTCTTTTAGTTACATGTATAAGGTAAATTTGATTTGTAAATTCCTGCCAAATACCAAAAGTGTCAATGGTAATAGATTGAATAGCAGCAGAAATCCTTTGCTTAAGTTCATATAAATTTATGTTTAATGGTGACCCATACACTTTATCTTTTATAAACCGACAACGGAAGCATCGCATGAGGCCATATCAGGGGACTTAGGTGACCAGTTTAGGAGCATCTAGTCATTTAGTCCACTGCGACCAATCCAAATGCGAGGTAGCTCCTTGAAAGCTTCTAAAACAGTTTTCGAGAAATAATTTTACGAAGAACACACGAGGATCGTCATTTTTTTCTCATTATAAGGCTTCCACAGTTTTCCTTTTTTTTCATGAATTGTTTATCATTCTGTGTGGTTTGTTTATTAAAACCTAGAATTTAGATATCGGATGAATTATTTTGAATAACCTGTATATTAAATTAAAGATAATGAATAGAATAAGACTATTGTTTCTTCAAATTCATGAATCGAAATTAAATTTTCGCTACCCCAACATTTTACACTGGGACCTCATTTGGAGTTCCCAATCACAATTTAAAAAGTGCTGACTTTTACTATTTCTAAAGATCAATAATTTAAGTTACATGAAACAATATTTCAGTCATTCATGATTAAAACCCTGAATTACATTGATAGTATTCGAACTGCACAAATAATTATTCTTAGATATTTATAGAATTTCTTAAATCATTTTTGAGCTTGGATATTTGAAAAACCTTGCCTTATGGGTAACTTTTGCAACTTATTTCCTTGAGTATCAACGGAGATCAAACAGCGAAATTAGTTATATGATATTCTAGTCTCTTAATGCTCCGACGGCATTTAAATAAAGCTCCTGGTAGTTTGATTCCTGTCATTCTGATTGAAACTTAATTTTAACTATAGAAAAAAAAAATTAATTATTGAAATTTTGTTATTTTAAATTTAAAGAGAAGTTGAATTAATACAAATTAAGAAGAGAGCTTCGTAAGCAAGACCGTTTTCTATAGAAAATACAAGATAGGAAATTGAATGCCTTTCATTCAATCCAATATGCATTAAAAATAGTAATAGCATTTTATTATGAAAGTTGAGGTGAAAAGGTGGTAATAATAAACTTAAGGAATAATTATACGATTAAATAAAAATCTTCATTAAAAGCACAACTTTCAACTCTAATTTACAGAGAAATAGTTGTATTATTTTTCACAATATTATCATGCGAATAATAGCCCCGTGTTGTGGAATAAGCAATATTTTGAAATAAACTTTTATTTATTTATTTTTTTATAAAAATATCTCTTCTGAAGAAGAACGTGGATTAATTATTTCATGTTCAATCTCAAATAAACCTGAATTAAAAAAAAATATACACTAAAAAAGTGCATTGGTAAATGCTGGCTCGAATTGACAAGTTGGAATCAGTATATGTTCAAAAGAAATAATTGAGAGATATTTATTAACAGCGGATAGTATCAACTATTTCAGCTAAGAACTTTCTCGAATATAACTTTCCAGCTACAACAAGTGGTCTACAAAATCACTAAAGGAAAAAACAACAACAATGCAATAAAAAAGAAGGGCAAAAAAGGGGGAGGGAATGGTACAACGATTTCTTGGTATGTGATGTTGAGTGACTGGCTTAGGATAGTAATTAATTAAAACAAGGACCATGGCCCATTTCAGGGACATGGAATACATAAGTGGTCAAGTATACGGAAAAACATGCATCGATTTTTTAAAAAAAGTACTATAAGTAGTTATATTTCACTATTAAGAAAAGTTATTCAATTCGGACAATTTTTCAGTCATTTAATGTTTTTCTTGTGCAGGTGTTGATTGACTGAGTGTTTCTTAATGTCGCACTGAAAAACGACTCAAAACCTATCGGTGATGGACCTCGTAATTTCGAATCATGGTTAAGTAATGTGGGCGATACCTGAGAGCTACAACAAGTGTACCTGATACGTGAGCTCGCATCCCTCTCTCCAAATTTCCGCCCCATTCCAACACGAGGACTTAGAGCGCACACAGATTTAATGTACATAAGCCGTTGTCTTATGAAATCGGGACCCGAATCCATGATTCAACTGAAACAATGCCGTCTACGAGATCGTGAACTTAACCACTGGGCTACCACTGCCTAATCTAAGTCAACTAAAAGACTGACAGCCGGTGTTAAAGGTTAAACAATATGAACGATGTTTTTTTTTTTTTTTTTTTTTTTTTTTTTTTTTTACTTACCTATCGTTACCCTGAAAACAAAACAGTTGGATATTGGATACAGATCTTGAAATTTTGAGCTATGATCGAGGACCTCATTTCATTTGATGACTCATACTTCCCACTTTCTCACTGTGCCACTTGGGGGACATGAAGCATTACTGTGCATCAATATCTGACATTAGAATGTAAGGTGAACTTAGGAATTTCACAACGAAAGTAAGTCATTAGGTTTCTAAAAATCAGCAAGAAATCAATTTTTAAGACCGCGTTGCGTTTTATTGTTTTTAGAAAGAGACATTCTAAAATAAAATCCAATAGTTCTTCATTTAAATTTCTTTTTAAATTTATTAACTCAGAGTTGCGTTAACTTGTGTGATATCAATGTTGATGAATTATTCAATTTCTGAGAAAACAAGTAAATAAAAATATTCTGGGCAAAATATAAATTTAAAAATTTAAAATTTTTTTTAAAAATTTGTATTGTTTATTAATTTTTTTAACTTCGTCACAGTCCTAAATTTTTATATTCATTTTTCTTAAACATTGTTCTCCTTTACTTTGCTTTTAATTATTGGCATACAAGAGCTGCGTTTAATAGGTGTTGGAAATAAATTACTCGGATCCCGCCAGGAGGCGCCTTGTCTCGTGTAAGTGAGAGCGCACGGGTTCATGGATATTATTTTCAGAGAATGCTCTTGAATCTTGACCGCGTAAGGCGGGTTATTTCTCCTGACCGCAAAAGCGGGTTAAATTGTAATATGGGCTATTTGGAAGCCTGGTGTAGTTGTAAATAGTATTAATTATTTGTTTATATGTGATTAGAACGTAGATACTGTAAATAAAAGTGTATTTAAATTAATTGCTCTCCCTATTTTGGCTTGGTGAATAACATCTCCAACAATAGGTTACTGGTGAAAGGTTTCTAAATATTGAGTATGAAAAAACGAGATCATTCAAAAAACGAGAACATTCAAAAAAACGAGAACATTTATACATTTCCAAATTTTCGTACTTGAAAATTATTTTGCAGCATCTATAACTTTTTTACATTATCGACTTTAGTAAAATCGCATCTCAAACCACGGCTGTTCAGCTACGACGGTACGAACTATTTATTAGAGTTATTTTTCTTCACATCATTGATGACTTAACTAGACTTGCCGACCTTACTTCGTCATCGTAAGATCTATTGTTATCATTCATATAAGTGTATATTAACACAGAATGATTTTTTCTTAACTAATAGAAAACGTGGGACCAAACTTGTCTCTCTAATTTACAGGCTTATTTATTTATTTTGGTATCACAGCAAAATCTTATAATAATCGTTAGTTTCAAACTATAAGACGCTACTTTTTGCATAAAAAATCGACTTAAAATTGGAACGTGTCTTATGGTCCGAAAGTAACATGAAAAAATGGTTATTTATATGTATCAAAGCTGTTTAAAAAGTTCAGTTACTGGCGCAATATGGTAATAAAATTAATAAAGTACGCCAGCGAAAATAAGTATGTAAGTAACTCCATATTAAGAATTGCATGTAATATTTTAAATATATAGAAATCATCATTGTGAAATGATACACACAAAAAATCCATTTTAGTATTTCTAAAAATAATAATTATTATATTTTACTCAAATAAATTATTCAATTTAATTCTTGGAAACTTCTTAGCCCTATCTTTTAATACTTTCATAAATTTAAAAATTAAGTTTACCAATCTTAGTAAAATATTTTTTTCTAAAAGTCCTTCCATAAATTTGGGATGCGTCTTATGGTCCAAAAAGTACTGCAATTTATTTCAGTTGAAATGCAAAACTTATGAATACGACATGGCTAATTTCTTAAATATAATTTGTAACAACAGCAATGTAAGTTGATGGCAATTGATTTTATTGATAATACTTGCCATTAAAGGAAATATTTGCATTGATGATGCTTTTGCTTTAAAATTTCATCAATTGCCAAAATCGTGTTTCATATTTCAGTTACTATAATTCAAAATGAAGGATAATATCCAGTTAATGCACACATTTTGATCATAGTTCCATCATCGCCAGTTAAAATATCACAATTAAAATAAGAAATTAAGCAGGAACCACGATAGGTGTCGCTGACAACTTCACCTAAATATATATGTAACGAGAGTGAGTAGCGAGATGGAAAACAGGTGTATATCAAATGTCGTGGGCTAAGCGCAAATACTTCTTCAGAATCGGAAATAAAGTAAAAGTAAACTCTTTGCTCTCCCAATTAGATTGAGTTATTCTCTTTTGTGTGATCGCAAGAAATTATTCGGATATAAGAACATTTATTACGTAAAAGAACGCAGAATAGTCTATACATTTTGTTTTGTTTTATATACGAAATACATAATTTCGATTTTTATTTATGCGAAGAGATATTTCGAGGAATAAAATAAATAAATAAATTGCGATTTAACTGTCTGAAGCTACTACAAATATTCCATACATATAATTTTACTTGACAAGTATTTTATGAGCCCCTGCGATGCACACTTTTGTGCCGCTTTCACTTTTTTGAAGGGAAGATTACTTCTCATATCAAAATAAAATGAAATTTATGGTTTTCGTGAACCGAAGGTTTCGTGTTTTATCTTGATAAATGTCTTTTTACTCGCGCAGATAAATAACGAACATAATTTGTATGTATCTACAAAATCAAAAAGAAATGGAAAACACACGTGCGGCGCATACAATCCGATGCGGTACGCCGCAAAACGCTTCTCTTCCATCGGCCTTCAAGGAAACAACCCGAATTTTAAAATCTGAGAATCTACCTAAATACCGCATGTTCTGACGCTAAAGGAATTATTTTCTGTAGAATTAAAAAATGATGAATTGCAAAAGTTGCGGCTTCTGAATTCTAAAAAGGACCGAAACCTTTACTAGTTGTTGTGTAGAATACGTCTTCATTAAATCTGTGGGAAAGCAGTCCTTTTGTCGTGTCCATTCTCACGGACAACTAATATATTTGACAGCTTTATCAGCTGAGGATATTACGCAGAGTTTTATCGCTTAGAAAATTGCTCGGATACCTGGATTGGTGTTGTTAAATAGCATGATTTATCAGACTCTGATAGTTTGAAGATGAAATTACTATTTTCAATTTTCTATCGGGCCGGAATGAGTTTATCCCGATGTTGGATCAGAATTCAAACAATTTATTTCTTCGGGCTGTCTTATCAGTGCTACGTGTCGGAAAAGTCAAATGACAGAGAAAATAAGTATTATTAATATGAATCTGGAGGCTGCAAAATATTTACAATGAGTTCCTCGATCTTTCCTTATTAAAACTTTAAGTGAAAAAAGAATGGTGGACTGAAAAGGCTATTTAACAAATCCTAATTCCAGCTAATTCAAAGATTACTTACGCGTATCTCTAATTAGAAAATTATAACCCTTATCATTCATCTGTTATTAAATGTTTAACTAACCATGTCTCATTTTTATCATATCTACCTAGTTTTAAAATAAAAACTAACCTCAAATAATCGGATGGAAATGCTGATCTTTGAGAGTTTTACTTTCCGTTTTCTCAAGAATTTCATTTGATCAAACCTGTACAAATACGTAGTTAAGTCTGATTGACTTTTTATATTTTTTCAACTATGAGCCGTCCTAAATTAATCTAATGAATTCGGTTGTTGATGAATATCATCAATGGGGAGTTCAAAAGCTATTTTTTTTAAAAAAATTTAATTTTATTTTTAAACTCATGTCTTTTTATTCCTACTGAATTGGTTTGGTCATCCCCCCCCCATGCATAAGTTCTTTTAATAACAAGTACTCCCTTTTGTTATTCAGTGTGTAAATATGTAGATACATCCCTGTAAAAATACTTTCTTTGCATGGAGATTTGTTCAGTTAGTAATGTCCTTTTGTTTATTTAAGATTTATTACTTTTGCACCATATCCTAGTGTGCTTAATAATAAAGAGTATTCTATTTCTGCCGCACTTGATTTGATAAATACTCCTTTGCTTAGTTTACTTTCTTTTTCTACAAAATACTTTTTTTCTTTCTGTATATCAGATGCACATAAGTTCTTAGTTGACAAGCTCCCTTTTTTTGTTACTCAGTGTGTAAATATGTATATATGATCCCATAAAAATATGCTTTCTTTGTCTCAATATTTAGTTTCTAAAGTCTTTTTTCTTTACTTATTACCTTTTGTACCATGTACTGGTGTACGTAATAACGTGCTATTCCCCCTTAGTGTACTTATGTAATAAATATTTCTTTGCTTTGTTTGCTTTCTCTTTCTACAAAAATACCTTTTTTTTGCTTTCTATATACTAGTCGTACATACGTTCTGTTGTTACTTAGTGTGTAAATACGTAGATATGATCCTGTAAAAATGCTTTCTTCATCTTAATATTTGTTCAGTTTGTAATAGCTTTTTTGCTTATTTAACATTCATTACTTTTGTACCATGTCCTGGTGAGTTTAATAAAAAGCCATCTATCCTTGAAGTACTTAATAATGATAAATATTTATTCGCTGGTTTCTTCAAAAATGTTAAAATATTGATTCTCGCGCGAGTGTGTCACATAAATTATGTAAGTGTCTGTGAGAAGTGTTTGACAATCTTGGTGAGAAATAATATGAGTTAATAGGAGTCACCGGGAGGGGTGAAGGGTCATCAGAAAGAGAAATAAAGAGTCTTTTCCTTCCGTATTAGCCATTGACATTTCTGGGGAATATGTGCTCGGTGATTCTCAGCGGGTTCTTCCTTTATGAATTCAAAGAGGATAACAGAGAACGTTCCAAAGTTAACAACTACTGCTTTTTGATCGTGGGACTTCACGTATCAATATCGTTTCGTAAATGGCTGAACGTTCTGCACAAATCTTAATGTTTCAAATAAAATTTAAATCTGGTCAGTTAAAAATCATAACTGTATGCATGAAAGCAAATATGTCGAGAATTAAACAAAATGTAACCCTAAAAATCTTTTGAAAAATTAGTAAATTAGAATAGTAAATTAATTTACTAACAGTGAAGCTTCACTTGTTTGAAATAGCAACCAACATATCGGCGAAAAGGGCCGAAACAATGCAAAAAGAAAATTTACTTTTGTTATATATATATTCGTTTCAGATAATATTCGTGAAAACATTTCTAATAATCTATTTTACACTTTTATCACTGCGCACTTTACCTTATATGGATTAGTTATACATATATATTAACAAACGTATAAAAGTTAATAACAATTACAGGATATGTGTATTTTTTGATTACTTGACAATAAACAAATTTTGTTAATTACATTTGAAAATACTTCAAAACACAATAACATTTTTATATTTTAGAATTCCTATATTATTTTCAACAATTCAGTGGGAATTATATGACTAATCTATCTATTATGTTAGCGATAACTTTTAAATATCTGTAATTACATGCAAGGAAATTCATAAGAATACTTAAATAACACTTTACATATTATACAACATTAATTATGCTTAACATGTTTACATTTGTATATTACGCATTAAACAATTGAGAGTTTTTTTCGAACACTCGATAATAAATATTTGTAAACACATTAGACTCATAGTTTCATTTATGCATACTCAAAAAGAAACAAAACTGCCAACAAAATTTATGTGTTCATCCCTTCTATGTTTTATGATGAGATACATAAAGTGTCTTAAATGTGTTAATGTCTTTTTTATAGTTTTGAAACCTTTATCATTTTACGACGCAAATACAAAAATGATTGAGAAAAAAAAAAAGCAACAAAACTGTATTTTATACCAATATGTCCACTTCTCAGCACATTAATCTATTTTCATAATTTATAAAGCTGTCTTTTATTCAATGAAATCTTTTCAAAATTCCGCTTCGTTTCGCAAAATGAATCCAACAATCATTAGTCTTGGAGGTTCTTTTCTAAACACAGTTCTTAGTTGAGAATAGATTGAGGTCATGCATCATTCTTACAATTCATCAAAAGCATTCTTTTTTATTTATTGTTCTTTATTTCTATTTTTTATCGTTTGGAATGATTAATGCGGTTCGAAACCGAAGGAACAAAACTCTCTGACAGATTTAAAATGATTCTAAAAACAATAACAAATGCCGGGTGGCATAAGAAATAGCCTCACAATGACGTGATTTGTTTTCGCGTTCTTCGATTAATTAACGACTGCTGGCAACGGTCGGTGAAAAGAAGAACAATAGAAGGACATGCCATCTACCGGACTTTTTGATTACTACGCACAAAGAGATGGTGTAATATATCATTGGGCGTGGCGTAAAGGAAAGTACATACATCAATTCTTTTAACAATAATGCGTTTTAGTTTCTATAATAACAGGCCGTACCTTTTTTTTTCTCCTTTTCTGTGTAAAGCATTTCTTGCTTTGCTTTTTGTGTTGGTATTTCGAACAAAAATATTTCAGAGTTAATTTTGAAAAACTTTTTAATTATAATTGAAGGAAGTATACATTAAAATTTTTCATAAACGTTTTTAATTAAAAAATATATATTCATGTGATATTTTGATTATTTATTAACGTCGCAATGAGAAGCAATGCGAGAGTTATACATGACGGACCTCGAAATTTTGAACTTCGGTCAAGTGACGAGGACATCAAATGAGCTCTGGTACCTCTTTCTCCAAACTTCCACACAATACAAATGTATTTTCTATAAGCGTATCTTTTGCAGTTTGCTTTTAAAATTGTGCATTTGATAGCACAAAATAAACAAGAAAAATATTCTGTTTTTAATGGTGACTTGAACTGGAAATGATACAAGGATAAAAGTTGTCATTAACAAGTTTTAATCATTATATGTCATTAAAAATACCATTTGAATAATTTATTGCTTTTAACAAGTTTAAATAAAACTTTATCACAATATTGTAGCCTGACAGAATTGCTTATAAAATAATTTTAATGACAAAATCATTTCAGTCATTTTTCTGTTTTCCGTACCGTAAAAATTTAAGGAACGATTTAGATATGACGGAGCTCAAATTTTCAATTCAATTTATTTGATTTTTGTAAAAAAAAAAATATACTACGATTGAAAAAGTATATTGACGAAATTTTTTTGTTATCGAGATAAATAATAAAATAATACGGACGAATCAGTACATAATTCTTATAGAATCGCGATACCCAATTGTTGTTATGTGTGAGTTACGTTATGTGTGAGTTGTTGTTATATGTGAGTCAATTGTTGTATTATGTGGAAAACTAATAATTTGGTACAAAGGGGGAAATTATTTATAAATTAAATTTAAGGCTGTTTTGCATAACTCAAAATCATAAAAAATTTGAACTATGTTTTTTTTTCCTGATCGTAACGAATCTTAATAGTAATAAAAAATTCACGCAACAATAACACATATCATTATTTATTATATTACTTCTACAAAATTTGGGAACATCAAATAAGTACTCAGTTTTTCTCTATAACCCATAATTTTAGAAATCTATTTGTCAAAAAAGTTTTGGATTCAAAATTAAGGAGTATATTAAGGACAAGAAAAAAATGGAACTTATTTAAGTAGAAATAATTAGAATATTAAGAAACAAACTATGTTTCATGCTAAGGATTTTTGACTTGACGCGAAAAGCATTAAAAATAATAAAGAAATTTATGTTAGGAACATGTATAATTAATAAATATTTTTACATAAATACAGATGTTTTAATGAAGTTTATTAATACGTAATAACTTTTTTCTTTTTTGAAAAATAAAACATGAGGTTTATTTCTAAAGACGTTGAAAGACGAAACATATTAATGTATATAATATTTACAAATTTTACATTCAAAAGCCAAATAAATAAATAAATAAATGAAAATAAAGTATATAATTTTTACTCAAAAATTTCTTATAAATATTGGAGCATAATTTTTTCTCCTTTAACAGGAATATTTGTTCATGCTAGTAAAAAATTCTGAGTATCCTAACAATGAATTCACTGATAAGAAAAAAAGAATGTAAATAAAAAAAATTACAGACCAAAGCAAAACTCCTTTACAGGTTCATTAAAAGTTACCAAAACACATAACTTTGAATTTTAACTATTGGTGGAATAAAGAGCAACGTTCTATTTCTATTCTTTATTTAAAATTTAATACTTTCTCATACAAAATAATGTCAATATTCATCTATATATCATTTTTTTTTCAGAATGAAATTTTAAATTCTCGGTCCTGTTAGTGAATTTAGTGCACACACCACACCATACATACTAAACACACACATGTATGTATATTGATTTTTTTCTAAGCGATTTGAGATAGTTTTGTATTTAATTTGTTGTAATTTCAATTAATGGCTTATATTTGTATTGAATTAATATTATTTTGTATATAGTATATGGACCATTACACAGTTTGATTGCGCTTTAAATTTAAAAAAAGGTTGGACACACCGGTACGATGCCAGAGTATGATATTAATATTTTAACATTTTTTTTCCCCATCATGGGTATTAAGTTAAAATTACATTTTGCAAATTTCGGTGAAAGCAGTCTTAAACTCATTGATTTTAAGCGAACTCTTTAATTAATTTCAAATACAAATTTTAACGATAGGTACATACTAAAACATAGACCAAAATTACCTAGCGTTTTTGAAAAATGATCCAAGGGAAAAATTGCGAGTTATAAATCTCTAACCATGGAAGGAAAGAATATCCCTGATTTAATTCTATTAACTTCTTGGAAGTCCACATTTTATCTCATTTCGGATATCTTTCCCTCTTTTTTTAGAGGGATGCATAATGGATACGGAATGATTTTTCTTATTCAAAAAAGTAGCATAAAAGCATAAAAAGGAAAACTTGCATTGGCGTGGAAAACCACAACATTTTCCTTTTATTAGTAGCTACTTGAAGGATCACAGGGGCCCCCATACGTCTCCATTAGAAGCAAACCGTAACCAACGCCTCGCTTTCCCAAAAAAAGATTGATTGCGGCAATTAGCGAAATTCGATTTGGGCAGCCCTCGCCAGAAAAACCCACACTGCAAATGATGATAAAAAAGAAAGAAGTAAAATAAAACGAAAAATATTTGGTCCGATAAGTTAAACTAGTTCGATCGAATAATAGCGCCAAGATGTTCGCCAAGATTCCGCATCAGGGAGTATGGAATATCGCGCGGCATTAATTAAAGGATTATCGGATTAGCAATTGAATAGGATACTTGATTTTTATCTTTAATTTGCGGGATTGATATTGTTACGGTATTGATGCAGTTTACAAAGTTTGGGAAGATAAAGCTGTGCAGTTTTAATGTATATTTATTATCTAGCTAGGATGATTAACAAAAGTAAAATATTAAAAATGTTGCCTCTTTTTTTAATGTGAATTATGTGTTACAGATGGGAAACTTCGTTGAAATTGCCACATAATTGTTAAGTTTTTACGTTGCCATTAGTAATTTTGCAGAAGTATAATTTTTTTATTTTGATTTTTTTTTTCTGTGGGGAAATATGTTAAAAGAATTAAATGTTATAATCTGCATAAGAGTCTGCCTAAATTTACCTTAAAATTGCATTTTGATTTATTTGTGACGTAATTTTTAGCGAAATGGAATTAAATCAGAGCGTTGAGTCCAACACGATAAATTTGGTGATATTTTTTAAATTTTATTTATTTAAATACTTCCATAACGGAACTGGTAAATGTAGAATTCTAATTCTATAGCTAACTCATAAGTAAGTTTTTATAATTTTGTCCATTGTCATATAAAAACTGAAAATAAAAAAGATTATTCTACGCCTCACGATCATATACAAATATTTGATCTCTTTTTGTAGTAGATGTTCTTCAAGAAATGTAAATTTGAACAGTTCGTGACATATTACTTCTCAGTCTAGTATTAACCAAAGTATCTTTTAAATTAATTTTTTTTCCTAGCTCATCGCATCTTGTATAAAATTTTTAATAAGTTTATATGTATATGATCATATAAAAGAACTTTGTTCAATTCTATCTTAATTTACAACTAACTCTAATTCACCTTCAGTTTCTGATTCCATACGATATGTAGTAAGAACAGCATTTTGTTCTTCTTTCTACATGCTAATAAATTTTATTAGCATATAGAACTTATTTTAATCTTTCAATCAATCTGTTTCAAATCGCTTAATTTCAAATCTTTTAGAATATTTTTCCCCCCATCATCATCATAAATTGTTGTATGTGTCGCCGTTGAATATTTTTGCACATGATATTTTTCTATTTTAACACTTCAGCAAATTTGTCTCAAAACATAAATTTAAATATGGATTTATGAATACATTCTTCAAAGTGAAGACTTTCATTGGAACTAAAACTACAATTCTGGTATATCAAATGATCATATTAAACAAGTATTAGTTTTATGCGATACAGTTAATAAAAAATTATCCCATGAAAAAAAATTTCCTTATTTTTTTTTTTCATCTATGTCTACAATTTCGCTTCTTTTCACTTCTTGTGAATATAAAAATAAATATTGTTAAAAATAACTATTTATGAAAAACGTTATTTAATTTTATTAAACCTTATTTAATTAACCTTATTTAACTTTCTATGTTACATGCGGAAAGATTATTGAAGCATTGATTCATCGTAATAAAACATTCAAAAGATTTTGTGTGTTTCATCCTTATCCTCTCGGTGTATGTAATAATCAGTATTATTCAAATAAATTTTACGGGGGAAAAAAATTTGATTTTTCATTTACTTGAAAAAGTCGAATATGTTGAATTATTTTTTGTCTAACTACAAATCAGACTGTAAATTTACCAAAAAATGTTTTATTTCTTACAGTTTTTAAATACGAATATTTGTAGGAATAAAACAGAAATTCTGCATTAAATACAATGATTTAAGGTTTTTATTTCGTTTTTATATAATTTCAATACGATGAAAATCTTAAAAATAAATATAGCTGCACGCTAATTCACTGTAAAAGTATCTAAAACTGAACATTAATAACCGGAAATTAGCTGTAAATGTCTAATAACTGAAAAATTAACTGTACAGTAAGAATTAGAAAATTGACTATAATTGTACACTAATCATTTGAAAATTGTGAATGTGTACACTATTTCAATTTTTGTTGAAGAAAATGAACTGATATCCAGAAACCTTTTTAATTTTTTAACTCTTTTTATCTCTCTTATTATTCTTAAATTTATTTTTAATTGAGGATATATGAAATATCAATTGAGAAACATTTCCATTCACATCATTAAATCATTATTACTGTGCGTATTTGGTTCTTCAACATTTCACTTTTATCTATTTTAATTTATGTTTGATTTTTCATCGTATTAAAATTTTTCTGAGTGATGAATTTATATTTTATCAATTTTATTAAGATAAGAATAAATCAAGTATAAACAGATTATTAAAAACAAATAATACTTTAAACGAAACTCATAAATTTGTAGAAAAACCACATATAAAATAACAGCAATTATTAGCTTATTTTCTGCTTTTAAAACGTATTTAAATTGCTTGTATTTTTAGAACGCCGTGTCTAAAAAGATGTTTCCAAATAATAAATCGTATAATTAAAACATCTTTGCTGCCAGTCTTTACAGAGAAATTGGAAAAGATTAGTGTTATTCATTTTCTTCAAAGGAAATATAAAAATAAAAATTTGTTATAGTGTAATTTTATGTGGCTACAACTTTATTTAATTTTATGAATCTAAGTAAATACACCAGTTAACGTTTTTATTTAGTAAACAAAGTTATTGCAACAAAGGCACGAGCTTATGTTGGATTTTTATAAGACTTGCAAACTGAGAAATGAATAAATCACAGAAATAATTAAAAAACACAATGTACTTCATTTCAAAAGTATACAGATATTAAAATGCATTGGTATAATCCATATTATAAATTCTTTTTCGGTGCATTAAAAGTAATTTATTGACTCTTCAAGTATTAAAAAGAAAATGAAACAAAAAATTTCGAAACGTAAAAAAACTAATCTTTAAATTGAACATGATTAGATAATGTGGAGTATTTCTTTTTTGTATTTCGTAATCTATCTCATCTAATTGAAAGAAAAAAAATATTTTAAATTGCTCGTTTTAGAATTATTTTTCATAAATCTTTCACTAAAGGTAATAATGATACCTTGTTTAGGGCTTTTATCTTTTATCTTTTTCTGGTAACACCGAGAAATAAATTACTTTCAGTATCTTGTTATTTAGATCAGTAAACGATCGTTGACAGAAGCTAAAATGTTATTTCGTAAGTTTTATTTCAGCTTTCAGGCGATGACCTTTATTTTTAAATTCGATGCATCTTCTCAGATATTCGAGAATATTCTTAAATTTAAGATAAAAAACAGAAAACAGAAAATAACGTACTCTTTTTGGTTTATTTGTTTCTATTTCATACATATTCGATAACTTTAAATAACATTTATAATTAGTTTTATTTCATTTAATTACAATTGTAGTTATTTTAAAAAATAATATGGCGTGATAACATTCGTAAATTTTCATCAGTATACTAAAAATTATTATTTTTGGGCTCACATATTACGATTTATTTAGTAGAAAAAAAATCGCTTGAAACTGTTCTCTTATTCTCTAATTCCGTAGTACAATAGACGGAAAATAAAAGAACAAATAGTTAAATTTGAAGAGTTATTATCGATAGTTATCATAATAAACATTTTTTTGCGAACGTGAATAAATTACAAATAAGTTTTATGATTAAAAATGTTCGAATATATTCGAATGTTCTATGGGGGGGGGGGTCGTCTGTTCTGTTTTTTAAATAACGAGATAACAATATAACTGATTGAACAAAATCTCGTACTATTTCTTTTACCGCTATAAATATATTCTAATTAGATTCTCGCATGTGTTTAATAATATGCAGTCCTTAAATATGAGAACTATTTGTAAAATAACGGTAAGATTGTAAAATATATTACCCATTGGCATTCACACATTCTTATTTTACGTTGATCAAAAGCGTGGAGCAATTCATGTTTTGCCATTTTAATCCTGAGGCTTTTTCAACTTATCAGACTCCAATGACTTAAAACGGCACCGCACACATTTTATTTCTGGGAAAAAGAGAAAATTACATGATGCTAAATCAGGGAAATATATACGACCAACTTAATCAAAACATTTGTAGTAAAGTAGCAACAACTGCCACAGCATTCCGCATCAAGACAATGTTCTTTCGCACATAGAACAGGAACATCCTCCATATTCCCCTGATTTAAAACTTTGTAACTTTATCCTCTTACCAAAAATAAAATCTGTTCCAAAACTAAGCCGTTTAGAGTGATTAAAGGCTCTAAAGACTCCCATCTACCGGCCATTCTGATTACATGAACGTAATGTTAATTTTATTGCATTCCTACTACAACTGTCCACAAATCTTTATTATTTTATATTTTTGAATGCGATAAAGTGCAAAAAATAATGAAGGTTTTCTGAGGAATTACATTTTCTTTCCGAGTTTTGAAATATTTTTGAATTTTTTTTCAAAGACTGGAAAATCCACAAATGAATCATTAAAATAGTGGTAAAAATATTTTTAACAATCGGAAGGAAATTATAATTCCGCAGGAACTTTCATTATTTGTTGCACTTTATTGCATTCAAATAGCTATAATAGTTAAGATTTGAATACGGTAGTAGAAATTCCACAGTGTTTACGTTACTTTCACGAAATCAAAATGGCTAATAGATGGTAGCCTTAAGAATTGAGAACACGTATTCCTACATTTAGCTGAAGGAAATTTTATTTGTGACAAATATAGAAAAAGTTTCAACATAAATAAATAATAATAAAAACTATGCTTTAAATGAAATAAACTCGTTATCAAATAAAAAAAGACCTTTCTAGATATCTAAACTCTCACGTACCATTCTGTTGTGAAATATATATATACCCTTCGTGAGTGTTGAAACATTTCTTTCAAAATAGCACATCCAGACACATTTGTGTTCTTCAAATCTCTAAACCTTAACCTACGCAATAAGAAAACAAACCTTTCACATAAAACAAATTTAATTGCCCTTCCCCTACAATGGAGTTGATGATTGCAGAACACAAACTCACTTTGATGCTTTTTGACAAAAAGCTCACGTAGCATACTTAACGCAGGGTACCATCATAATTCATTCGCACTTCATCCGAAGTGATTCTTTAGCGCTGAATTACAGACCTCTTCGCATTTTGAATCCTTTGATTGTGCTATATTTATCAGTGCCGTCCATAAATAAAAGGGTAAGAGATCTCCTTGAAGGATAGCAATGGACAGAGGAAGTTGCAGCTAAGATAAATCGGCTGTCCACCGTAACTTGTTATCACCAGACAGCGATTTTCCTGTTAGATGTGAGAGACAACTACCAACTATATATTATTGAATTACACGATTTCTTCACGTCAGCTTGATGTGATGGGAGAAAACAACGAAGCTCTGCAATCGTGCTCGTATTCCTTTCGCTAACGTATAATTATGAAGAATGGTTAATAGATCATTTCGATTTAAGTGGTTGACAAATCGCTCGCAGAATGGTGTAAGTCAGTCGCAAGGGGAGAGTTGTTTAGCTTGATGTTATTTTTGATGGATTCGCGTTCTGAAACGATTCAGATGTAAATATGGCGGTTCTAAATTTGAAGCTATTTCTACATTAGTCAAAAATATCCACTTTAATATCGAATTATTATTTTTTTAAATGAAACATGGTTCTTGTTAGATTTTTAGTTGAACTGTGATGATTCGATTCGTAATAAATTTAAGTTCATGTAAAAAATTTTTAAAATAAATTACCTCTTAAATATTTTTAAGGAGTGAAGTGAAATTTATATGCAAAAAGCAGAGTTTTTAAAATACTATAGTTAGGTGTAGTATATAAATTCAGATGTAAACAAGACTCCTGAAAATGACTGAAAAAGAAGTCAAAATCAGTTTATTTTTAAAGTAATTCTTAATATGCCATATTCATCACGTTGTTCTTGACTATTAAAAGTACTTTTTTCTTGGCTTTATTAGAGGAAACTTTGATCTAAATAACTGTGTTATTGCAGTAATATTTAGTTAACTGACGCATTGCATACAGTCTGAAATTTTGCTTTTCGGACTTTATTCATCCTTTATAAAAATACGAGTCATTGCAAATATGATATATTATTCGCTAGATGAATTCTGTACTTTATATTATTTTTATATATAATTAAGCTAAAATATATAATTTTTAAATTTGAAAAAGCACCAAATCCAAAGCCTTTCATTCGAATGAGAAAAGTTTTCAGTTTTAAAAAAGCAAAGGAATATTTCCTTCTTAAACTTATAAAAACACATTTTTAAAGAGTAATTGATCAAGAGTTTTAAATTTTCGAAATTGTAAACGTGAGTGTTATTTTCAGAATTCTCTTTTTTAAAAGAAATTTCAAAGGTGCTTGGTAAAACATACGTGATCCAAATAATTTTGATATTGCCTTTATATTTAGTTTACAAATGTGTAGTAAAAACAAAGGAATTGACTTGAGGATTTTATTCTTTCTTTATAAAACACTTGCTAATGTACGAGCATTGCCTGGGCTTCACACAGAGAGAATATTCTTCATTTAGGGAGATGGGGTTAATTTTTTTCGAAATGTCAGATAGACATTCATTTTCCCTCTTATTTTGGTTTGAGGTTGAACTGCGCAAAATTTTATCGAGCTCCAATAAAACTGTATAGATTTTATTTAAAATAAAACAAATATTGTTTTTTTTTTTATCCGATCCTTTATCTCAAAGATTGAGAGTACACAATATGTTACCTAAAATGTAGATCCCATTCGCTTTTATTGCGCAAGAAGCTCCCCTTGTTTAAGTATTTCTGATGCCTGGATAATTTTCTGCCTTTCAGCTACAGTTTTTTTTTCCGACTAATACTCTTCTTTTTCTTCGTTGGAGTTCGATGAATATGAACAGAGATATCTAGTAACTAAATTTATTTAGCTTATGTAACTACTCCTCAAAAATTTCCCGAAAAGTGCCCTCTAAAATTCTTTTTCGACTGTGGCAAAAACATCCTATATATTTACCAAAGAAAAAAAAATCAAACTCAATTTTATCATATATATAGACTACACTTTAAAATATATTCAAATTGATTATCTCGTGATTTGGGACATAAAATATTTTTAATCGCTTGCTTTTTCAACTTTGTTATCGGAGTTTATTCGTAGTATTTATAAATAGTTAGAAATATGACTAAATGTTTAACATAAACAATTAAAGAAATTTCTTGACCTTCCCCTCCCCTTTCTTGTTTTTGTAAATCTTATGTAGACAGATAATTTCTTCTTGTTTTGAAGATCAGGAGTGCAAAATTACACCAAGATCGAATTAAAAAATGTAGATATATGTATGAATTACGTACAAATCGGCACTTTTCTTTATACACATATATGTATAGATAGATAATGTATTACATTATCATATAATATTTATCATAAGTATTGCATGTTCCAGTCTTTATTTTTTGAAAAAAAAAAACGAGGAAATATTTTTCATTTTAGCTTAAGAAGAAAATATCTTTTTTGATGAATAACTGATCTCAATAGTGTTAGTTTAGAAAAAGTTTTAACATTAATATAATTTTTAGAATTCCTTTTTTTAAGAAAATTTAAATGGTGCATGGGGGGTTTGAATTTTTGAACTCATAAAAAGGTTATGTATTGCAAATTAATTTGAAAATGTTTCCAAATGTATCGCAGAGAAACTAAAAAAATTATCCTGAACCTCTTTTGATAATGTATCCAAATTTATTGCAGAGTATTTTAAAATAATATTGAATATTTTTTATACATGCAGAATACTCGTGGATTATAGAATTCCGTTAAATATTTATTACAAATCAATCACATAATTAAATAAATTATTAAAAATCAAATACATAGTTGAAAATGAATAGCTGAACGCGGTTTCGTTTTAAAATATCTAACGAATAACTGGAATTTGATTTATGTATATCATATTTACATTTTATTCTAATGAAGAATACATGTTTTCTTCTTGCACACATTCAGTGACCACGGTAGCTTTATGGTCATGGTCGCGGACTCAGTTTTCGTCAAGTCGTGGGTGTGAATCTTATATCCACTAATAAACCTGCGGCGTAATCGAAGCTGAGGCACATTAAATCTGTCGCAGTTCGATGTCCGCCTTATGGTGTGGTGTGAAATTTAGGAGATGAAGTGCCAGTTCAGGTGTCGTCCTCGCCTCTTGACCGTGGCTCAAAGTTACAAAATGCATCGCTAATAACTTTCACATTAGTTCTAGTACGATGTTAATAAAAACAATCAATCAATATTGCACACATTCAATAAATACCTCATTTTATAAATTGGTATTTATTATGAAAGAAGCTTCAGATAAATTTTTCCCATTGAAAGACTTCGATTGGAGATTCTCTCCAGGTATTATAATAAAATTCTTAAGTTACATTGATCAGAAGTCAGGTTATAGCTAATATAAATATAAGTTCAATGTGAATTCAGATTCACATATAAAATGTTCGAGCTTTCAGAAGTGTAGCTTGTTACTGTTTTACACCTTTATTTTATGTCAATTTCAAATAGATGGTTTAGATCTAGCCCTATCTGAATATTAAAATTTGAAGAATTTTGAAACGACTGGGAAATAGTTATGTAATATACGGCATACCTCTATTTCCCGACTCGTCTGTCATCTTGAAAATTAATCAAATCGCAAATCTAAAGAATGATTGTATTCAGCTGATAAAATAATTGGAAATAGTCACTCGAAAATTGTTCAAGAATATAGTCAATTACTTTTCAAAATCTTTGTTGTTATTTCTCTAAAATGGGAATGCTCTCTGCAGCATATAGTTCCCTATTATCCCCGTGGATACTAAAAACTGCTATAAAATATCAAAGATTACTCTTTCTGGAATACGATGCAAGTAAATTCACAATGGAGCATCTTCAACCATGACAGCGATGGGTCCTAGCCTCTATAAGTCACACAGACACACAATAGTCACTCGAGCATTGATCAAGGCTTCACATTCGCAAGTCTTCCACCCTAGCTATCATGCTCTATTACCATAAATTTTTTTGTATATATTTCAAATTCAGTTCTTTGTCGCTTTTATCCGTCTTGATTATATCTATTTATTCCACTTTTAAGTTTACCTAATTGGCGTAACTATGTTTCATTTGGTTGGAAAGGAGCTTAAAACTTAGATAAAAAAGTCTAAAAGAAACCACAGATGTTAGTTTAGGGAAATTTCGAGAATAGCTTATGTTACAAATTTTACTTTATTTATTGTTACAAAAATAAAATTTTCAGAATAAAAAATGTTCAGTTTCAATATACAAAAGAACGATTGGTTTGAAATTAAAAGAAAATCGTTTTAAAGTATCATAATGTAGGAAATCCAGACTGCTTTAAAATTTGTAACGATCATCCGAGTTGTCTAGACGTACTAATGATTTCTTTCGACAGCCGCGAACAGACTTAAACCTTTAAAAAAGCTAGAAACTATTAGAAAGAAACAGGACACGTTCTGAAAGAAATTGAATAAAAGAAGCTATCTACCATCTGAATAAAAAAAAGTAAACAGTTACTTAAATAGATTTTTTTAAGTCATTTAGAGAAAATTTTTGTAAAGCATAGCGAAATTTTTTCATAAGAGATGTGAGATTTCTTATTTTTATTGCTTCAGTTAATATGATTTTATTTCACTGTATCCATTCTACTTTTTATGTGAGATCATGTTTATTTCCTGAGGTAGCATCAAGCAAATATGCTAAGTGCTGAAGTGAACTGCATCTTCTAGTTTTGTATCCAATGTTCTTTTGAGAAGCAGGGAAGAAATGCAAAAAGAGGTATGGATGAGGTGAGAGGTATTCATGAAATGAGCACAAGAAATATATCTGCACTCCATCTTGTAGAAGTTGGCGATGATTTAACCTGGGATACTTTCAATTTGAATTAGTGGCTGAGGTAGCCTAGTGGTCATGGTCGCTAACTCGCGGCCAGCATTGATTCCATCGAGTCATGGGTTTGAATCCTAATACCACTAAAGAACCTCCGTTTAGTGGGACTGATTAATATTGAATCCATCAAGATTCCAAGTCTTCCCGTGATGTGGTGTGGATGTTTGGACAAGAATTGTCCTCTTCACCAGATCGTAGTTCAAAAGGATGGAATCAATCGCCAAAAGCCCTCGTGTTGCTCCAAAGTGCTACGTTAAGAAACTATAAATCAACCAATTTGAAATAAGTTTTAGTTATCAGTTAGTGAAATATTTTAGTTGCAACTTGCATTTCAATATTGCCCTACTTCTATTTTGTAGATTATTGTCCAGAACGTATTAGTATCTAGATTAAAGCTGAAGAAAACTGACATTTTAAATCAAAGATTTGTTTGTACATATTTACAAAATTATACAAGGTTCTTAAGAAATACCCCAACTTTGGAGAGCTACTATTACAAAACAGCAAAGGTTATGATTTTGTTTTTGAAAAATTTAATTAAAAGCAACACTTTTAAATTTTATAAAATTATTGCCCAATGTGATCGCCACCAAAAACACGAATAATATCCAGTCGAATTGGAGAACTCATTCCAACATGTTGATGTTACAGTTTGAATGTCTGAAATTATTCCAGTTTTCAGTTCATCAATGTTCGCCGAAAGGAACGGGGGGGGGGGGGATTTTTTGGGGCCCAAAGCAAAAAAAATTACAGGGAATTAAATCAAGTTTTTTTTCAGGGGTCACTGATTAAAAACCAGATCATTTGCTCTGCGACCAATACACTTGTGACGTTGGGCTTTTCGCGGTTTTCTCTTCACTAACCTTGGGGATTTTTTAAGATTGATTGCTTTTGCTGAACAACCTTTGCCCAACCAAAAATGAAACGTGATTATGTAAAGCGAAAGCAGGTAGCAATGAAGTAAAGCAGGAGAGTTAGGAAATATATAAACTCAAACTGAGAGTCGCGATAGAGAGGTTGAATGATTCTAGTGTTCGGCAATTGTTCCAGAGTCGGAGTTGAAGTTGGACCCGGGAATTGTTACTAGTTATCGGCTGGTTAATATATGCTAGAAGTCAAGATAGAATTAGAGGTAAGACTCAGTTAGTTTATTACTGGTAGATCGAGTTAAGACCTTGTCCGAGAAAGCATTTATAATCGTCGTTATATTAGCTATCAAATAATAAATACAGTGTTTATTGTTCTAACGTCTCTTTGATCGACTTATTGACTTTTAATGTTTAAACATTGAGTTTAGCTATGGCACAAGAGGCAAACAGAAATGGTCTCCCATCACACACTGTGTCGGTAACTGACTAGATTTCATTTGTGTGTCTGGTGTAGTAATCACATTGAATGCTTTTAATTTTTAAACTTTGAGGTGTTATTTTTTAATTTAATTTGTTTGAAAAATGTTGTAACTTCTATAATTTAGTATCAGTTGCAATTCAAAATTAGGATATTATTCTGCAAACATCCTGTATTATCACAAGTCATCAACGTATAAATTCATACTTAGGTACGACCGTTTTGCATTCTTAGTTTTTAGATTGAGACTGGGACAGTCAACATACCAAACAGCTTTGCATGTTTATAATGGTTGAACAATTAGAATTCTATAATGCAAAACTGGCTTTATATTAGAAGAATTGATTTTATAGAGATTGATGCACTTTGGAGATAGTCCAGAGTCGTTCGAATCCTAATGTTTCCATACGGCAAATGAAGATCACTGGACGAATTATTTGAGAGGTCTGAATACAAACTGGCAACAATTAGTGGGAGTACATCGTAGTCATATTTGGCAGTTTGTAAATCGTTTGGTCTTGCATTTTGGTGAAGGCTCGCAAGGAATTTTGTTTGAAATACACTTAGCTTTTTTCGGCGAGTCTCTTTTCCAAATTTGACTTCGCTGCTTTGGATTACAAAGGTAAATTGTTTTTAAATTTATATATTTAATCCATGATTAAATTATCTCATTATTGGTTTAGTTATCAAATAGAATGTTAGCGGTAAATTTAAATATTTGGTATGTCCTCTACAATTATTTTAATAAAATCAATGCGTACTTTCGTTATACTTTTTAAACTGAGAGTTTGTGATATAAATTGTTTAACTTAAAGCGGAAAGAAAAACTATTTAGTTCTTTGCCTGTCTCAATATCAAATTTCACGTTAAGATCCTAGAAATTCTTGACTGAGTTAAATGTAAAAAAAGATAAAAGTGCCATTGGATCTCACTTTTGAAGAAGTAAATGGATGTTATAATTTGCTTCCATTCGTGTGATTAGTATACACCGCTTTTTATAGTTTTTCACTCTGACTGAAGACGTTTGTTTACGATATCTACTAGGTAAGCCAATAAAATCAGGGAAAACAAGATATTTACTTGAAAAGCATGTTTATTTCTCTACCTGATCGCCATTTGCATTGATATATTCATTCTATTTCTTTATGTATTTTTCCAATGCGAATCCAGTATGGATTGCTGTCTCAGCCAATTGTATACTCACGCTCGGTAATGCTCAGGTGGAATTGATTAAGAGCAAACAGGTGATAAACTCTTAGTCCTAAGTCTAGGTAGTATAAGCAGGATGTTTAAGAACTTCCCACCGAAACTCTTCGGTATCGAACTATATGAAGCTGCAGTTGTGATGGAACAAGAGTCAGCGAGTCAATAGGTCGGTATGTTTCCTTTGAACCGCATCCCGAAGTTTCGACAGAATGTTACAGAAGGAGGAAGCAGTTCCATTTCCATCCTGTTTCAGGAAATAAGTGAGCAGTACTCCTTGAGAACCCCCTAAACAATGCCAGTATAACCTTACCAGCCAGTGTCACCTCCTTGAAGTTGCAATTTGAGGTGGAGAACTATACTTCCATATTTCTGAGGTTGACTTAGATTCTGATCGAGTGGCCACGGACTCCGACCGGCGTTCTCTCCGTCGAGTCGTGGGATTTAGCCCGATGCCGCTTAAAACCCACTGTGTTGGAAGACTGATACAGGTTAAGTCTATCGAGGTCCCAAGTTCTTACGCTCTCGTGGTGGGAAGTTACAGCTCAGGTGTTGTTCTTGTCACTTGACCGAAGCTTAAAACTGCGAGGTCCGACTCCAATAGCCCATATGCTTCTTCTTAGTATGACGTTATTAAACAAACACATTGATTGTGATAAACCTGTTTTATCCCCTGTAGAAACACGGGTGACGCACTCCCGGGATACCCTAGCGATCCTTCTCTATTTTCGACCCTCCTTCTTGTCAACCACTTGTCTTTTTTCATCTTCACATCTAGACCACAGTTTAATCTTGTTTGGCGCAGCATAGCCATATCTGGTTTTTGAGCCAATAATTTTTACATTCACTCACTCACTATCCCCTGTAGACCACCAACTACTTGTGGTCATATTTGAAAACAATTTACTTAGTTACCTAACTTTTCCAATGGCCACACTGAACAAGTTCGTTAGTGGTCATCCTTATATCCGAACAAGATCCTCATTAAAGATAGTTGAACTTTTGTGTAAGGTCAAATAACATTATAGTGTCAACAACTTTGACTCTATAGAGTCCGATCTCCTGGGATTCCATAAGGTCAAAGTTCAAGGAAACAAAAAAGTTTCTTTAAAATATAGCATTCCCACACTAGATGCCACAGTCTTACAGGTGCCATTTTTTGTTCCAGTTGGGGTGTTCAGTGACAAAGTTTATTAATTCAGCTATCCAACCAAAACAAATAATTATGCCCGAGGTTATAGAAAGGGTGGGGCCAATTTCCTGCTACAAATACTTTCCGATGAAAAGAGACATTAGAGACCTACTAAAATTTCGATTAGTGTTGAACTACGTTTTCTAGTAAGCCAGCAAAAAAAAAGGTCAGATTTGTATATCAGACGTAAGTGAGACGAGCACTTTATCATATTTTAAATATTAACTTTAATATTTAATTAATTACAATAAATTAGAGTAAATGCTACTCTCTGTGTATCTTACATTTAACATAACTTGTGTAAAGTGTAAACCCAGCAGTCGAACGCTCAATCAATTTGTGACATACTTATTGATTTATCTTCGTTTATTACAATTAATACAAATACTGAGAATCCAAAATGATAATTGAATACTGGTTATTACAGAATATTTGAGAAACTTTAAGGACACAACCTACACATAACCTGATAATTATCAGCAAATTATATATATATATATATATATATATATATATATATATGTGTGTGTGTATGTAATAATTTAACTTAATTCCCATTAATTTCTCACCATCATAATTTAATTTACTAAATTTGCCCATTCTCTCCTTTATAGATAATGTTCATTCGCATTTCCTCTGATACAATTCCTTATTCTTTTTAATTAATTCTATCACGTGTTCTAAAAAATTCGCTGATAATGCTCTCCTCCCACGGAACAGATCTACAGGGATGATCCCTACCAGACTTTAGGTCTACACGTAAATTCCCTTTAATTCCTTCCTTCCAGACTATGTGATCTCTAACGTTTTAAGTGAATTTTCCCTAGTATTTAAAGAAAAACGCTCTCTTCTTATGCTTCACTCCTCTTCGTACTGTTCTTCTCTTACGCTCATCCTCCCTCTGATGATCGTCTGAGATTTCTATGGTAATTTTGCTTCGGCCTTTGGTGGCCGAAGCCCAACTAAAATCTGCTACAATATGGAAATAACAGTATTTCGGCCATGTATTGAATCATTCATTAATGTTGAACAAACGTTTAAGTAAAACGTTACTTATATATATATATATATATATATATATATATATATATATATATATAT
>BMAW01018810.1:713648-774056 GCA_019974015.1 Nephila pilipes | reverse complement strand
TATATATATATATATATATATATATATATATATATATATATATATATTGTGTCACATTGTTTGTCCGCGATGAACTTCTAAACTAATGAACCGATTTAAAAAAAATTGCACACTGGGGGCAGTTCGGTCCAACTTGAGAGATAGGGTAGTTTTTATCTTAATATATAGTCACGATATTTTTTATTGCAAACTATTTGTTTAATTTGTGCTTTTAGGATCTGTCGAATGGCAACACCCAATTTCTTCAAAACGTTTGACAATAATATTGTGTTTACAAAGCTCAAATTGTTTACAATAGTACTCATTTCAAATGTTGGGATTGATTTTGAAAGAAATTAATTTCAGTTAGATATTTTTGATTTTATTAGTTAGCATTATAGTATTTTGTTAAAATTTATGGCTAATAGGAAAAATCGAAGTTCTGTTCGAAAATATAAGTTTAAGGGAAACCATTACATCAATAACGTGGACGAGAAGAAAATTGATAGATGTGTTACAACTACATTAAGTGAATCAAAACTTCAGTCACATTCAAAACCAATTGATTATTTAGAAAATAATGATCATAAAATAGTAATTAATTTTAAAATTTTAAATGGATTAAAGTCGGGAAAAGGGTGTCCCCTAGGTGATTGGCGACTTCCTAGATAGGTTGCCAAACGTGCGTGAATTAAGCATTGAGTATTCTTAGGGTTACCATAACGAATCACCTTTTTTAAATCACAATCGTCCCAAAGATTCGCCAATCGCATAGCGGACACCTTATTCCTGACTCTAACATTTAAATGATTTTATTTCCTCATTTAATTGTCCTGAGTGTTTTCAAAGTGGTATAAAGTTTTTCGGAGAATAAATATTTGGCTTAGCATTTAATTTGTTACTAAAATGTACAAACTGTGAATTTTCCATCTCCTTTTGTACATCTCCTACAGTAAACAAAATGCACAGCATCAACCTTGCATTTGTTTTTAGCTTGAGGATTATTGGAAATGGACATTCTGCAGCAAAAAAAGCTGTGTTCAGCTATGAATTTGAACATTCCATCTAAGACAGCTTACAGTTGTCTTGAAAAATAGTTGGAGAATGTTTCCAGTAAAGGGGCACATGAAATTATGAATGAGGCTTCCACTGAGAATCACGAGAAAAATAACTTTGATGTAATTGCTCAGTGCGGCGTGTTAGTCGATGGAACATGGCAGCGAAGTAGTTATTTGTCTCTAAATGGATGTGTTAGTGCCATATTCATAGATACTGGCAAAGTGCTAGACATTGAAATTATGTTAAAAATGTGCAGATTTTGTCAAAAAAAAAACCTGAAGGTATAAGTACTCATAAGTGTGTGAAACGTAGGATCATCCCGTGCCATGGACCCATCGGTATCTATAGCATATTTGAAAGATCAACTCACATGAGAAAATCAAAATATGCGCATTTTTATGGGGATGAACATTCAAACGGTTTTGATTCGATTAAAAATATTTATGATGAAAATAGAGTCACAAAGTTTGAATGTATAGGACACATTCAAAAGCGTGTGGGTTCAAGGCTTCGAAATACTGGTAATATCATGATATTGGTAACGGACTACTCCGAAACATAATGAACATCATTAAACCTCATTATATGAAACTATGCGACATGCATTTACTAAATAAATGTTTGCATTGAAAAACACAAAATGGAAATGAAAGTTTTAATTGGCGTTTTGTGGAAATTTATATCGAAAGAAGTTTTCGTTGAAAGAGTTGCAAATTCTACGATTAGGCGACTACTTGGCCCTCATACAATTTAATAAAGGGTTTCAAGGTTTGTTTGATGTCTTAAATGCAGCTGATGTGCAAGTAGGAACAAATACATTGAAAGGGTTTGCTCAACTTGATGAAGAGCGGAAAACTGAATCAAGATGTCATCATGTAGTGCATTTGCGCAATGTCTATTTGCGGCTCATACTTGAAAAATCCATGTTTTTCCCATGAGCAATTATATGTTGCAAGCTCACGTGGGGGAAAACCATCGAATCTATTTGTATTAGCAAGAGACATGATTCAGAGTTAATCGGTTGTGTACTGGTAAGCTTTGAATTAATTTAAAGTTGAATATTTTTATAATTCAAATTATAAAATATAATTATTAATGAAGAATATAATTATTAAAAATAATAAATAATCTACGCTACCTACTCCATTTAAAAGTTGTTTTATGTTATCAAATAAGAACTTTGTAAATTACTCTTTTATTAAAAACTATACTTGAATATGAGATGAATAAAATACAAAATTCAAATTTTTATATTAATTTCTGCTTAAAATTAACTCCACGAAAAGTTTCATCCATCGCCTCTATAAATTTTGACATAAGGTTCAAATCTCAATCCCGAGGGTTTTTACATTGGCTACAACGTTTTCGTCTTTATTCCTAAATAATAATTTGACTGTATTGAATAATTTACTACAATATAAATCAACGTATAACTTAGCCACAGCAACGCGTGACTGGGTCTGCTAATATATATATATATATATATATATATATATACGTGTGTGAGTGTACAATTCAAATTATAAGATAACTTTTTAATTTTCTTGAATACTAAAATCTGAAATATTTTATTTTAAGTCTAAAGTATCTATGTTATCGATATTAAAGTTGGAATTTTTAGTGAGAAATTTAACCTAGTGAGTAATTGGATAAGTAAAAGAAAAATTAACTGCACTTTTCTTAAAGCAAGAATAAATATCTCCAAAATCTACGTAAAAGAATAGAATCAAAAATTTAAAAATATATATAATACATTAAAATTAAGCTTAATAAATTAGTTGTAAATGTTTATTCAATAAATTACACTTTTTTTTTTCTTTCAAAAACAGAAATAGTTTTACAGTTTCAGTTTCTTTCCTTTATTTAGCTTTAAACGAGTACCAAATTGTTTGTCTCATTTTCAAATAATAAATGAAGCAAAAATTTTGCCAGGAGAGTCGCTAATGAAATTACTAGAATGTTTACAAATTATTTTATTAATTACGTCCTAGAGGAAACCGTGGATAATATTATAATAAAGGAGTGTCTAGTAATAGTTTTTAATGTCTAAAACCCCATTAGCTTCCATTAAAATATGACATTTAACCTTCTTAATTATATGTAATCACTCTGCATATATTGCGTAAAACAAAATGAATAAAATAATATCGTGATACATTTATGATCATAATAACTCGCATAATGGAACTTAAAAAAAAATTCAACTACATCAGTTTCCCATCTGCAAAAATTTTTCATCTACATTAAATTTATTTCATAAATATCCTCATTTTCAATGGTATCCCACAGATAGTTTTAAACTCAGAAAAAAAAATTATAATGCAGTGTTCCCCCCCCCCTCATCACATTTAATATTTACTCAAAAACATTGCAGCAAAAATTGAATAATGCGTTTCTAAGTGATTTTTCATAACATTAAATGATGAATTTTGAGATTGGAACTGCAAATGCTTAAAATTTATGATATTTTATAGAGCTATAAAGTTTGATATTATCATTTCATTATTAAATTTGAAAAATACTCAATGAAGTATATTAATTAATTAGTTTTTATTTGGTTTTAATTATAACATACTTTAAACATTTCACAATTTTTATTTATTAAAAAGTTAAGCAATCACTCGTATTTAATTGTCAATATATACATATATACTATATATATGTCCATAAATAAAGGATAATACCAGCTCGGGCAAATAAAGCTCAGAAACAAAACTTGATTTATTCAAAAAGCCTATTTTTTATCGAAAGATAACACATCAATCAATAACTCCCGAGACTAACATTGAAAACAACATTTTTTTTGCAAAATTTTTTTTTCCCCATCAACATAACACCTTTTGTTAATCACCTTTTAGGGTGATACAATCGTTCCAACGCTTTTCCAATTTTTTTTTTTTTTCCTTCCCCCCCCCCCTTTTTTTTTTTTTTTTTTTCCCGCAAGAAATCTTTTTTGTTGCGAGTAAATAGCGATAGACAGCTTTCTGAATCATCGACTCGTTGCTATTTTTGTTCCATCGAAAGCAATCGCGGCACCCACTTGGAAAAAACCTTTTTCATGCTCAATTTTTCATGAAGGATAGTAAATACACTTCCATATGATATCTGTGTCATCTCAGCAATCTCACGGAGCTTCACTTTACGATCTTTCATTATAATTTTTGTCTCTTCACTCACATTTTCCGGTGCAACGGCTTCCACAGGTCTACCCGAGCGTTCCGCGTCATTTGTGTCGGTACGACCACGTTTAAACTCGGCAAACCACCGACAAATCGTTGCTTTTGATGGACAAGAGTCCGGGTAACATTTTTCAATCCATTGTTTCGCTTGCACGGTGTTTTTACCCATTAAAAAACAATGTTTTATCAGAACACGAAACTCGGTTTTTTCCATTTTTTAAACAAACTACAAAACGACTTTACTCCAACCTCGATAACTCAGCTGTTTCTGGTCCGATCGACTTAAAATTTTGACACGTTTCAAGCAAAGGTTAGTACTCTAGAAAGACCTGGTTACTGGTTTACTACGAGTGCCATCTCTGGGTTAGTCTCGGAACTTATTGATCCATGTGTTAAGAACAAAACAGATGGTGAATGTATGATACTATTCATAAGAACTACGATTTTCGTTCCCTGGAACAATTATAAAAAATATCTCTCTCACAAAAACTTACTATTAGATAGTTGGTATGATGGTTAGATGGATTCATGTCTCCAAGACGATGAAATAAAGTCCATGCAATGACCTAAGCATGCTATAAAATTATCGCGCGGATCTTGGAGATTATTCCACTCAGCAAGCAATGCTCTCCGAAGTTCCGGTACACGTGATTGATGGGCTGACACTCATCGGCCAAGCATACCCCGTATATGCTATGTCGGATTCAAGTCAGGTGAGAATACTGGTTATTCCATGCTGGTGATATCCTCAGATTGAAGGCATTCGCTTACAGTGTTTGCACTGAGGACGGGTATTGTCATCTATAAACACAAATTCAGCACCCATGGCACCACTATATAAAATTATATGCTGTTTCAGCATGATGTCCAGATAAATTTGGCCTGCCATAGTTCTGATAAGAGTATGCAGATCTCTTCTGGAGTCCAGTATAATTTCACCACTAAAGAGCAATCCTGCACCACCGTAACGATCTCGTTCAATGATGTTGTCTTGGTGATAGCGGGTACCTGGCGTTCCCCATATGAAAGTCCAATGTGTATCAGACTGTAAGCTAAACCTGCAGTCGTTGGAAAACAACACACAACCTCACTGTGACGATGTCTACATACCATGTTCCAGGAAAATCGCTGGAGACAGTGAGTAGCCGTGAGTGGAACACATTTGACAGGCATTCGAGCATATAGACTAATATGTTCCAAACGTCTGTACACGGTTTGCCTTGAAACTGTCGTACCCATGGCTGAAGATAGCTGCCGAAAGGTCTGATGCTGTGCTCCATCTGCTCTTTTTCTGCTGTTATGGCGTGGCCGCGGTAGGCTAGTGGTCATGGTTTCGTATTCGTGGCCGACGGTTTTCGTCCAGTCGCAGGTTCGATCATTGGCCGCTAAAGATCCGCCGTGTAGCCGGGGCTGATGCACCAGCTCAGGTGTCGTCCTTGTCACTTGATCATGGTTCAAAATTACGAGGTCCGTCGCCAGTAGCCAACGTGTTGCTTCTAGTGCGACGTTAATAAAAACTAAACTAAACTAAACTGCTGTTATGGCCAATTACCCGCCGTCATTCAGCGTTGTAACTCGGGGGTGACCTGAACTGTAACGTCGACTGATATTTCCATCATTTTGGAATCGTTGCCAAGGGCTAGAGATGACACTTTAGGCGATTCCAAGTTTGTCGGATACTTTCATCTAAGTACGCCCTCATTCGAGGCCACCAATAATTCCACCGCGTAAAAAATCATCCACATGCTTCCTCTGAGTCATAATTATTCGTTTGTGGCCCTGAGTGGCTTACAGAACGTTTGAGAACAATTTTATTAAAATTAACATATCTCCGGAATGAAAGAATGAAGAGGCGGAGTGGACTGAAAGACTAATCAAGAGTTTAGTTAACTAGGATGAGGTAGGGGAGTACAAGCGCAGATATGCAGTTAGAATACGGGTGTGTCAGAGTGGGATAAAGTACTCCTGCGTTATAAGCTCAGCATTTCTGGGACAGCGATTGCATGGCGTACATCTTTTTAAACAACGTTGAGTTGCTGCTTCAGTGTGAAATGTCGAACAATCAATCTGTTAGACGACATATGGACGGTTTTACCCGAGGTCGAATTCTTAGAAAAATAGAGTAAAGTTGAAGTGTGACCTTCCTCTATTTTCAAATGAGGTACGGAGTAACAAATGTAAGTACGGAGTTCGGGATTTGCTTACAGCATCGTTTAAAGACTTTGGATTGAATTTCAAACTACTACATCTGTCTGTTCAACAGTGGTCGTCTTCTAGCGACCATGTCAGCGGATGATCGGTTTATATCCTTCCTTTCGCCTGAAGGTAACAGGTGGTAGACAGCGGGAGAAATCAATAGACAATCAACACAGGCGATAGCAAGATAGATATACCGTTTTACCGTGGCCAGGAAGCTACATTGTGATAGTGTGTTTGCACTGCAATTTGTACGAGGTGTAACTTTAACGCCTGTCCATTCAAGAAGGCATTTCTTGTGGTGTCAGGAACACCAGAAATGGAAAAATAATCAATGTGCTCAAGTACTCTTTTTGGATGAAAGCAGATTTATTTTGAGTGGAGTTTCTGGAAGCATATGCATCTGGAGAGATCGAGGAGCCCGCAATAACCCCTCCACCATCCTCCAAAGAGACCAGTTTGGAGGTCGTGGTGTTTTCGCTTGGTCACCGCACCGACATTTACATCCCTGAAGGATGTTCAGTCACGGGAGACTGCTAATGTAACGAGATTCTCCTTCCATATGTGCGTCTCTTTGGAGTCCTTAGCGTTATGATTCTGCAGTTTCTTTTCATGGGCGACAATGAGCCAGCTAATCGCACAGTAGCTGTATAAGCGCTGTTGGACAGTCAGGTCTCCGGATGAAATTCCATCAAGCCTGTATTGGACTTTCTAGGGAGACGCTTAGCAGCACGTAACTTACCGCCAGTAACGATTCCGGAGCTCTGATTGGTTGTACAGGGCGAATGGACTGCAATGCCTCAACAATTCATTAATCACCTCATACTCATCATGGTCAGATTATGTGAAATCTGCATAGCAGAGAGAGAAGATCATATTCCCTACTAAAGGCTGGATGTTTCTGTCTAGAGTTCTGTCATATGGATGTTTCGGTCGTATTGTGCTCCATGCTACTTTTTTAATAAAGTTCATTTTTATCTTTTTCATTTCTTCTTTTGGTACGTTTTGATTACATTACTCATGTTCTTACAACTTTGGAATCTTTTGGTATTATTTGCGTTGAATTTGGAAGTTTTTCCACAAAAAAAAATCTCAACTTTGTTGAAAAATCTCAATTTCTTACTCACTATTATGTATATATATATATATGTGTGCGTGTGTGTGCGTGTGTGTGTGTGTGTGTGTGCGCGCGTGTGTGTGTGCGTGCGTGTATTTTCATATTAAATTCCAGAAATAAAGGACTTTAAGAAATAGTGACTTCGTAAAAAAGACGAATTTAAAACTCATGATTGAAAATTCATTCCAATGAGAGAGAGAGAGAGAGGCAATAAGTATACGTAATTTAGAGCAAGAGAATCGGCTCCACTTTCTCGATTACATTAGAAGAGCGTAGAAGAGCAGAACAGATAGAATTTTTGCCATGCAGTTGATTTTGTAGGTATAGTTATCTCCAAATCACGTAGTAAGATGAAAGGATTCTGAGGGATTAATAAGAGTCTATCATTCTGATAGATATTGATTTATGACTTCGGGAAAGTTTATTCAACAGATTTTTAATGAACGCGTGATCTAATAAATTAAAGGATACTTTGGTATTGTATCACAAAATAGAAATGAACTATTTACTTTTGAGTTTACATACACACACACACACACACATATATATATATATATATTCTATGTATGTGTGTGTATTACAGCACCAATATTAAAATTTTCAAATTAAATTATTAAAATACCAAAATAATATTAATGCAAATCAGAAATTTTTTTAAACAATCTAAAATAAACCTAAAAACTAGTAATCAAATAATCTGTTAGGGAACCAGAAAATTTATGAGCGAAAATCAATAAACGAAAAGCAAAAAATTAGAATAACAGAAATATTGTAATTAATACTGTTCCATATTTTAGAATGGATTAATGTGTGTTTACACCGGTAATTACTGAATAAATCATCACACTTCAGTGTATTACATTATATAAAATATGTTAACAAATCAAAAATCAGCAAAATTTACTAAGTGAACTGTATAAAATAAAAGGTAAACAGATATATAAATAAAATATACTAATATTGCAACATATATTAAAATAAATATAATAAATTTTATTCTAATTCAAGGATAATAATTTTAAATTGATCGCATCATTATTAATGAAGTATTGTGACAAAATAATGTTATTCCTTTGAGAAATACATTATTGTTACTTACGTTATAATTATTAAAAAAATAGTTACTATATACAAATTTTCTACTTAAAGTTCCTTTGTGCTTCTTTGAAAATTAGTATATATAAATATATTTCACATTCAGTACGTGACAGGATTTCCTTTTGCAGTATATTGATTTAATTGATGAATTTTATTGAAATTAAATAGTGATTTCTAGCATCTAACTTATTTCACTTGGATAGAAAAGGATTGGAATGCCTTTTAATACTTGACGGTAATTATTTTTTACTCTCAATTATAATCACATTCTTAAATTTAAGGTTTTTCAGCTGTGAGCATGAATCATATAGAATTTCATAATGATATTTACAATGTGTGAGTTGGTTTGAATATATATTTTAATAACTATATATTTTTAATCACTTTTATAAAATTCTTCGTAAGATTTACCCTTTTTGTGTGAGAAACAACTAATCACTCTTTCTTGCAACCATCGTCGATTTTATTGTAAGAAATAATTGATATTTGTTTTGAAAAAAAATGTTATCCGATTGGTGAAAATTAAGTATTTTAAGTTCTTACTTCTAAAAGCGTTAACATGAAAAATTCTACGCCCTGTTTTAAACATTACCGGGTCCTTGATGCAGTATTCCTTTGGAAACTTTGTATCTTTCTAACACATTAATCACGATTGATTACAGGATAGTAATGATCAATCACTCGAAAGAGTGATTCATTCATTTTACTTGCATTCATCTAACTACACTTTGTCCTTTTTTTTTCTTTCATTTTTTTTTAAATGGGTCAAAAGATTTTTTTTTTCTTCTTCCTTTTTTTAAAGCAAGAAATGAATTTCAAGTCCTAATTAGCCTCAGTAATTGTTAGTCACTTTAACGAATTAATCAATCTTCTTTCTTTTTTTCAAGAAATCCGATTCCTAAATTGAAACAGGTTAATATATATTTAGCGATAGTATATTTTCTGTCTACCAATGGAGTTATCTTTATTTATTAGCCACCCAAGAAGCTATTCTTTTAATTAACGACAAAATGATCTCCCGAGTACTTTTCAGTATAAAGTGTCTTCTGAATATCTTTTCTAGCTAAAACTAATAAATGAAAAAGTGAATGAGTGAGTGAGTGAATGAATTAATGAATGAATGAGTGAATGAATGAGTGAGTGAGTGAGTGAATGAGTGAGTGAGTGAGTGAATGAATGAGTGAGTGAGTTAATGAGTGTGTGGGTGAATAAATGAATGAGTGAGTTAATAAATGTGAGAGTGAATGAAAAAATGAGTAAAGGAATGGACGAAGGAAGGAATGAGTGAGTGCGTGAATGAATTAATTATTAAATAAAATTTCTATTCCTTTGTCATATATTCGTCTGCTTGACTTGCAATAATTAATTAATTTAATAATGATTTTCAAAAAATTGTCACCTTTGGTAGCTAATTTTGTTTCTTGCAATACTTTACACGGAATAATTTTTTACTATTTTTATTTACTTTTGTGGTCGTAAGTGAAGAAAAAAATGTAATGTATTAACTACAATACATAATTTTCAACGAGTCATTCTTAAGTGTAATTTTGTTCATTTAAATTTGAAGTAAAATAATCTATAATGATGATTTACATTTTTCAGACTTTTTATTTGATTCGAATTGTTCGTTTCTTCAATTTGACAAAAAAAAAAAAAAAATTAAAATTTTACGTACACATGTTGATATATTTTTATTGTGTCAAAAAATATTAATTGATGTTCTATATCAAATATTTAATAAGCTACAGAATTATAAAAACTGTAATGAAAGACAATTCGTCCAAGGTGTGTTGTGTGACTTTCTTTTACTGCTTCCAAAACTCAGTTTATAATTTCATGTCTCGCAAATGTATTTTAATTTTCAATTAAAATAAATCCATGAATATTGCAATCGACTACAAGCACTTTAACTTTTATGTCGACCATTAATTTTTTCCAAACTGCACCCTACATAGTAATTAATTATTAATTTATTTTGATTGCTTATAAAACGAGCGCGGTACCCTTTTTAAATAACTCCACATAATAACACAATTTTTGGTTGAAAATTCATTTTTGTTAAATGATTCCGGTTATCTCACACGCAAACCTCTTTCCCTCGTAAAATAAAGATTTCGCTTAAGGAAATTTATGTTAATGTACAGTGCAAAGTAAAATCATAAAAAAAAAAGGCCCGAAAAGCTCGAGCGCTAATGCTGATTATTTTTTATACCTATTATTTTGCTCGTAAAAATAGCTCAAAGTGACAGCCCGTTTGATATATTTTATTAACGTCCGAGGGCCAACATCGAGTTTGAGGTACAAACTGTCAAATTATCTTAATGATAAGACGATATTTCATGGGAGATCCGCGAACTTGTAAGGATGGAAAGCTCGAGCCCGTGGGCTAGGAAGGGAGCGTCCCTATATTAAAACAATCACCCGCTTAGGTCTTTTTTTCAGCGACTATGTTTGTTTTGGAAATCAATTAATTTTTAGAAGAATATATAACTTTTAAAGTCTCGATGGAATAAGCCTTCAAAATTTGCAATTTTTATAAGAATGTACATTGAAGTCTCATTCATGCAGAACATACTGATACTAAAATTGTAATAATACTCCAAAAACGTTCAAAGTTATAAGCCTTTTTTTCTGAATCGCATCTTGCAAAGCTATACATTGAAATTTAAATTTCCAACTCATAATTCTCAATTTGGTAATCTTTATCTTGCGCTCTGGATTTCCACCAGTTTTGTTGTAAATGTAATCTTAAAAAATGTTTTACTGAGCTTAAGAATGAGAAATTCTTTTAAGTTGAAGGAAAATGTAAGATTTTTTCAGTACAATTTCTTAAAAATAAATTATATGAAAGTGGTTAAAGTTTAGTTAAAAAAGAAATTCAAGTTAATAAATTCTTAAAAAATTATTTATGCTTCAACCGTTATGAAATTATTTCAATTTGTAAGACGCATATTTATTTTTTAATTGCAATATAATCAAATTAATTTTGCTTAATTTGTCCTTAGAACTATGTGTACATATATTTATCGGTTTTAAAAATTAAATAAATTTTAAATTGTATTTATCGTAATATTACAAAATTTATTACAAGACTTTAATTGAATTTTTTTTGTTTTAAATTTATTCCCTTACAAAAAGTTATTTTAAACAATCGGAATCTTAAACATAACAAATTTGTAGAAGTCGTAGAAATTCATGTGATATTCTACTTCTGCGACATCCTTAATATCTCTAATATCTCTTAAGGTTTGATGTAATTTACTTTCCTGTTCTTGTTATTATATTATTTGATCAATAGTTTGTAATGATAAAGTTGATACACTTAAGAACTTAATAGTAGATAGAAATAGACGAAGAAGAAGGAATTACTTATAATTTGAATCATTTCAGTGTCAGAAATCAGAGCCAATCCTATCAAATGCTGATATCGGCCTAATAAATATGGCTTAAGTTATCAGTCTGCAACCTTTAATTCTTGTAAGACAAAAATTCAAGTTTATATGAAAATAATACTATTAAAAAAGAAGAGGGAATAAAAAAAGAACAAAAAATATTAACGTTTCTTCCTGATTATTCTCTGTGGTCCAAGATATTTTTCTAATTTCAGAAAAATTCCTTGCTTTTTCAAAGATAATACTATGTAAATGTTAATTATTCTGAATCTTACAGCAGACTTGATTTTTCCTCTCATTGTAAATAAAAAAATATTTCCAAATAGGGAAATAATGCTGTATGAAAATTTCAAATATACTCAAATAAGATTGGCTAACA
Source organism: Nephila pilipes (assembly GCA_019974015.1). Taxonomy (NCBI): domain Eukaryota; kingdom Metazoa; phylum Arthropoda; class Arachnida; order Araneae; family Nephilidae; genus Nephila; species Nephila pilipes. Next base: position 761,657 of record BMAW01018810.1, on the reverse strand, counting down.
TTTAAAAATTTCAGGCTAGCTAACTTCAATGAATTTTTGTTTTTAAATCAGAATCAACCGATAACAATAATTTGATCTGTTATTAATATTTATATGAAGTTCAAAGTCGCGAAAAAGTAGGCATAAAATATTTATTAATCCTTTAATAATCCTTTTTATATGCCTAGGCTACGAAAAAAAATCTTTACATGCTTAATTTTTCGTATGATTGTTTATTAACGTCTCACTTAGAAACAAAATTCCTCGTAATTTTGAGCTTCCCTCGTGTGAAAAGGTCGGCACCAGAGCGGACTCCTTCCGCTCCAAAATTCCACCATGCCACAGGAGGATTTGGAACTTCGACATATTCAATGTGTATCTCATCGTGTTGCATGAGCACAGGAAGTTTAATGTGCTTGAGGAAATTGTGTTAAGAAAAAGAGGTTATACACTTAAAATAAGAGTATAATTAACAGCATTAAGTATTACAATTTCATTTCAATATATCAATATTGATTAGAATTTAATTTTTATTGATTTTGAAATATGGTAAAAATACCTTTTTTTTTATTTTGGCCATGATCTTTTTATCTCAGATTTTTACAAAAATTCCTTTCCCATTATTTAATTATCCAAAAAATATTCTTCCGTAAAATCATAACCAATGATTCTAAAAGAAAATTGTAAATTTTTAAAAAACGTTACAGTGAATGATAAAGGCTACTATGAACGAGCTTCGTAATTTTTATCAAATAGTATGAGAGGTTTGTGAATTGTAGCGACTGTTAGTAGTAGCAGGAAAAGGAATAGCAGAAATAAGGGCGTAGTGAGTGTAGGAGCCTCCTTCTTCTAACTTCCACACCTCATCACAGAAAAACTTTGAGGCGCTGTCCCATTTAACGTACAACAGCCCTCAAAAGGATTTTAAGATGAGTCTGTTCTCGAATATGATACTCTACTTAACGTCACTGGCCATGAAATCATGATGACCACTTGATCACAGCGATATTGATTTCGGGAAAAAACTACTTTTTTGGAATGAATCCCTGATAACTGAATTTTTGTTAATAGTTTGACTTTTCAAATAATTATGTAAAAAATATGCAAAACAAAGCTACAAAACATTAAGAAAATATTTAACATTAAATATCAAACTTTATTTATTTTATTCATCTAATAATTGTTTCGGCACATGAATAAATATCATACATAAAAAATAATAAATTCCTCAAATGATAATTTCTTTGTTTATTAATCCTTCATATATAGATTTATAATTGTAAAATTTGTTTTGTTTCATCAATTTAGTTTATTCAAAGGTTAAAACAATTCTATAAATGATAAGAATAAACTTCATTTTTTCTTGTAAATTTTAAACTTTATTTAAAATTTTCATTTTGAATCTTGTTGCATTCCTATTTGTAAATGTTAGATTGCTTATATTGAAGTCAAAAATATCTTGTAAAAATATATCCGATGATCAATTTTCTAATTAATTGCAGAATGTGAATAACAATAATATTGAGCTTAAAATATAAAGAATGAGAATTCTAAGTATATAAAATTATAAGTCGGAAACATTAACTTTCAGAAATATTACAAAGGAATTAAATATTATATGAATTTATTACATGGGAACTGTATGTGAATTTGGAATTATTTTGCATGCAAATTCGGAAATGATATAAAATTAAAATTTTAGAACTTGTCATTTGCTTCTTTGATGGATGATTCACAGAAATCTTGTTAAACCAAAGGCCTGATGTCATGTGTTTCGTTCCAGAAGATTTTCTGAATATCGTTATATAAATTTATAGTGTTTATGACATGTTAAATTTCTTTAGGCCTTAAAGATTCCTCATGTGTTGGGGTGAGGTAACCAAGAAAGTGAGGGTAAAATCAAGGGTAGACCTTATTATCTGACAATGGTTCTAGTTGCCAATGTTCTATTATGTTAATCTAGATCTTCAGTTCAAAACATCAAACCCTATCTGGCCTGTAATTGAAAAAAAAAAATTCAGCATACATTATTATTGCGTGCAAAGATATAAATAATTATCAAAACGAAAGATACATCTAAATATCTTGAAAATAGATGTCAAAGTAATATCCTTTAGAAACGCGACAAGTTTTCCAGTTGATTGACATCGATACGTGTGACCTATTATTAAATATGACTATGAATGTAACTAAATTTGACATCTTAATGACTGGCTTATTTAAAATGTATGAATGCGTCCGATTTCCTTTCACGCATAAAAAAATGACCTAAATATTAGTTTGCATGCAATTCAAAAGAAGTTTTTGGATTCAAACATGGCTAAAATATAAGCTTTTTCAGTAAAAAATTTAATGTATTTATGATGTTGATGTAAGGAGGATAGATACCAAATATACCCCCTTGAATTAAATACTGGTGGTATTTAATTAAAAGTATATTTAAGGATATAATGATAATATTATAATATTAGACAGCATTTTTTAATTAAACTTGAAGTAAATATCGCTCTATAATTTGGTATTTGTTTTCCGTAGGTAGAAATCCTATTACACTAAGTGTAATTTGTTTTTGTTGGTAATAAGGCGATTTCGAGTGGTGTAATAGTCAACTTTTGTAGGTCCCGAGGTTTTGGGGTGGAAAGGATCCCTCCCAGAACATTATATTATATGGAAATTATGTAAAAATATTAATTCTTTATTTCCGTAGGGTTCCTAAAACCCAACCGCATGGTGAGTTTCAAGAAATATACATATCAGTTTCGCAAAAAAAAAAAAAAAAAAAAAAAAATCTTTAAAGTATTGAAAGTAATAAATAAAGGACTTTATATGTTTACAGAAAAATATTTCCTAAAGAAAGAAAAAAGAAATATATAATGAATCTGAACAACGATTAATTCTTCTGTGTTAGTGGAAAATGTCCTTGAATACTTAAAATAAAAAAAACCTATGGTATTTTACATTGCATCAAATGACAAAACAAAATTCGGTTCACGAAATATTTACCTCGTCAGTTTTACACCCAGCATTTTTGATTAATGAAGTTTTCTGATTAAGATGCAATGCGGTTAGAATTTTATACAGACGCTATCGCAAATTTTATCTTAAAATATTCTGGTCTAATAATTAGTTGTTTTTAATTTTCATGAATTTGGGTAAATACCTCAAGAAAAATTTGCTTTCCCTGACAATAAACCGTCACGAGCTTCAATTAATCTTAGAAAATCAGTGGCAGTAAAAATAGGTAGTTTATGTGTTTACAGTTCATTGAAGAGCATTTCCTTCAAGAACAACACAGTTAATCTGAAGTTTGCGTTGCGTTCAACTATTAATAATGTTTCTGTGTTAATACAAAGGTCCTTGAACACGTTGGGAATGAAAGAATGAGGATAAAGATGAAGTACCATAGGTTCCATCGAAGTATTCGTTTCGTGAAAGGCATACAAATGAAGACTGCATTCAGAAGTACCCACCTGTCTTGTGATCATTCTGCAATTAGCTACTGCGAGTATTAATGATTTTATTATTGAAATGTAGTCCTTTGGAAAGCCTCCAAACAATCCTCTACCTCCCTTCCTGAATAACTCTCCTAGAAAACTCCGAAATGCCAGAACAAATTAATTTCAGCATAAATATCAACTGGGAACAATTCATCACACAGCTTAGAATTTATTCTTGGGAAAACTCGTTTCCGATTCGATACAAGGCAATTAATATTAATAATTTCGCATGACCGAACATGCCAGCTAACGCTAAACCGTAACTAAAGTTGGCTAAGCTATAACACCATTAAGAAAGGAAAAGATTAAAAAACCACTCACAGGATGGGTCATTTTTCTTGGAGATTAATTAATTGTAAGTTTTTGGAAGGGTTATTTATCCTTTCTTGTATGAGTTCATGCATAACAAACTACACGGGTACGGGAAAGTGTGTTAAGCGTGATAACTGATTGGAAAGAAAAGGCATCGTTCGGAGCATAAGTTGGGTAGCACGTCCTTTTTTTGCTGCTTGCAGTAACGAGTGAAGGGTTGATATTAATGACATGGTTAAAGTTAAAACATAGGTATAAGATAGTCACGCAGATATGTTGCTTTCGGAAACCAAACCTGTGCGGTAGGTCGCAGACTCTTTAGTATTTCACATTTATCTAAAGAAAATTGAAATTCTTCGGGAAGTTCGTGAAACAGTCAGAGTAAGCAAAAACTAATTGAAGTTTTTGTATTGTGTTTTTTTCCTTCTGCGGCACATTTCAACTACTGGGAAAGTTTAATTTGTTAAGAGAGTCTTCATTCCATTTTTCATACCCTTAAGCTGAAATTAAATAAGGTCCTTTCATTTGCGAGGAAAAAAAAATATGTGTTGAGAATGGTATGAAAAGTAGTCGCCATTTTTATGTTGTTTTTCGGTTAATAATGTATGAAGTTGAATCATTAAACACTACAAAAAAATCGGAGTTTAAAAGTTTGAAAATAACTCGTTAAAAACTGAATATTTTTGGTAATTTTTGCTGTGATATTCAGTGCAAACTTTTTACAAAACAACAGCTTTAATTTTATTTTTATCATCATCATGATTGTAATTACTATTAATTTTACAGGTACTGGATGATTGACATGATGTGAATGTGGAGTATGAAGTGCCAGCTTAAACGTCAACCTTTTCATCTGACCATAGCTCAAAATTACGAGACATTTGATGTGGTTGGTGGAGTCGCGGGCTTGAAAGAATCCCCAAGTCCTAATTGGTGCGCAAGGATCCTCTAACTTTGATACTAGGGAAGTTAAAAAAGTACTTGGTTTTTGCTACAGATAGTGTTGGTCAGGCAAGTTAGAGTCACTACTGTTTGCTGCTATCTGCTAAAAACTGGTAATACGAATTTGATACTGATTCGTAAGTTACTTTTGATTGCCACGGCGTCGAGTTATCATCGTCTATTTGCGTTCAAGATGTCATCGTTGATGAGACCTAAATTCATCATAAAACACCAAGCAATAATCAAAACAATGGTTGCTTCCGATGAATCTTCTCCAAAGAAGATGGAAACTCTCTCATCGTCGGAAAAGTTGTGGCGATGATATTTTGGGATTCGAAGGGCGTATTTGTAGACTTCTTAGAGAAAAGGAAAACTTTTATTAGACAACACTATAGAGAGTAATCTCCTTCCCATTTTTCATTCCTTAAGCCCCACTCCTAACGCGCGCACTTCTTGAACTGCTTCCTAGTAATTGTTCAATATGTTTTGGTTTGGCGTATCCCAAACAATTCTCGTTCCTTCCCGACGGTGAGTACGTGTGAAACTTGTATTAGTGACATGAGTAAGATTTAATCTTAAGTACAATCTTTACCAATGACTTAAAAGTGAGGTCATTCTGTTCTCCTTGTGATTTAGTTTTGTGTGTATAAATTACCAGCGGCATGAACTTATGGTCGTGATTATCACTTTTAACGAATCGACATTATTTCAAGTACCATTATTAGCACACTCATAGGTACCAATTGTTAATGCTTTTATAAATTTTATTATTATTTCGAAAATTACAAGCCACTCATTTATACAGTTTATTACATATAAAAAATTCAAATAAACAATAATTTACAGGTTTCTAATGATAAATGGATATAGTTTTAAATCAGACTCCGTTTCATTTATATTGGTATACAGACTAACAAAAATATAATTTTATTTTCAATCTTGAGATTTAGATTATATTTAATATATTATAATAAAAAATTAAACGAATTAAGCCAGTCATTTCATTCTGAGAATATATTTCATAGTAGTAAGATCTACGCTCATTTGAAGTATACATTATCCATATTTTTTCCTCAAAGTTTGACAGAAATTTTTATTTCTGTCGATTTCTTTAATTCAATTACTAATGTTGAATTTCTGTTTATTATCGAATTAATTAAGCTGATTTTCATCAGAGTGAACCGGTAATTCATCGAAAGGTTATTTATCTACTTCTTATCATTACGACCCGTGATGCTTAGGTCTAATCGATGGTTTGAATCCCGATTTCAACAAAGACGCATCATGAAGAATATTGACAGTTGTTTTAACTTACACAGAACTGAACCTCTTAGTAATTTTAGGTGTAGAAGTTGAAATACTTTGGTACCAGTTCAACTGACGTCCTCGTTACTTGACAGTGTCTTAAAATAAAAAGATCATTCGCCTTTAACACTCATATAGCTTCAGAGGAGGTTTTCCCAAATGGTGGGTCACAACCCAGTTCCGAGTCATGAAAAAATATTGCAGGGTCACCCTGCATTCAATTTATTAATATGTTAACTCTCAAAGTAATGTGTAATGTCTTCGTGGTATTTTTGATTTTTTGAATAAGTTAATTCTGACATTCATTTTTAAACGGCAAGAGAAAATTGTGGCTGAAAAAGAAAAAACTCAATATCTAGTCCTGTCTAGCGGAATATGGTAATTATAAAGATTTTATAAAGTTAACAGAATTACAGTGTGAGGTGTGGGTTCAAATCCTGATGTCACCTAAGAATCGCAGTGCAAAGGGGCTGAAGTATGTTAAATCTGTCGAGGTGCCGAGTTCTTTCTTGGGGTGATGAGTAAGTTTGGAGAGGGAACTGACAGCTCAAATGTTGTTCTCTTCTCTAAGAGGGTTCAAAATGACGAGGTCCGTCCCCAGTAGCCCTCGTTTTGCTTCTGAGAGTAATGTTTATGAACAAATGATCAATCAAATTTATTCTATTAAAATTCCTTTTTGGAATTATTTTTATGATAATTTAATATAAGCAATTTATTTAAGAGCGTGAGAATAATTTACATTACAATTTTGTTTTGTTTTACCTCAAAATAGGCAATCGGTTTTAAATGGACCACATAAATTGATTTTAAAAATAACAGGATCACAAAAAAACGAGGTTGGGAAACACTGCTCTAGGGAAATGGTTGTTCAAAACAAATCAAACAGATAATCTAATTGTGATAATCAATAACCCCTGAACTCCAATTGAAGACACTCAAGAACAAACAAAAAATACTTTATTAATAATCACTGATGAATAGATACGCTCGCTGTCTTTCGAATTCCACTTAATTCTTCAATTCTAGATTATGCTCTAATAATGAAATTTGAGCTTACCTAACCTCCCTTTCTGATACAAACACTTCTGGCTAACAGCTGGTTCTTATCTTAACACTTTAACTAGAATCCACTTCAGTCTAAAAAAGCTAATTAAGATGCTTCAAACAAAATTATAAATATATATCGGCAAGTCGTTAACCTCCATACCCCTTCATTTTTCTTTTTCTTTTATATACCATCATCTCTAAACCAAATCACTTAACTTTTATCATATTCTAATTTACCTAATCACGTTTCATTTTGATTTGGAAGAAATTGTAATTTTATCCAATTCAATTCATTATAAAGTCCCCGAGGTTAGTGAAGAGAAAATCGCGAATAGCACAACATCTCAAAATTATCCATTTATCATTCAACTAGGGTCTTCGGAGAATTTCTCTTGCAAGTATTAAATGTCAATCCCTACCTATCTTCTTCGTAAGTGCCCTTACTGAAAAAGAAGAGCAGCATTCACTTTTATATAATATGATAGATCTGATAAGGGTTTATATAGAATTATCTTAGAAACCAAATTTCATATCTTAGACTTCCGCAATTTTTTTAAACCATAAAAACATCTACTAGCCATATGTTACCTACAGTTAATTTCAAATTTAATTTTCTAATCCCTGGAAATGACAGTGTCAAGGTACATAAAGCGGTTAACGTTCTCAAAATTATAGGTGTTTACTTATAGTGGGTGGGAGTCGCGAACTCCACTAGTTACGGTAATAAATTTTGTTATCCCCTCATTTATGTTTTGTCCAATGTCTCTGGCTGCAGACTACAGAGCAATAAAAGTCTACTCAACCAGCTGTTTACTTCTACCAATAAATTCGTTGTCATCAGCGTACGCTAGTATTTGTACAGACTTTTGAAAAATAGTGCCTTTAATTACAATTCTGGCTTTCCGAACAGCCTTTTCAAGGACGATATCGAAACACGTGTGGGAAAGAGGCTCGCTGTACATACTAGGGTTATCGTAAAACTTTAATTATTACTGAGAAATGACAAAGATACCTGGATAAATCTTATTCTACTTATTCATTTATTCTTATACATGTAATGTTGTAATTTAAAGCCATTCGTATTCATTTGTTTGTCTTCAGAAGGCCGTAGATTGAAGCAACCCACAATATCGTAAAATTTTAATTATTATCCCGAGATATTGAGAAGTTTTAACTATTACTAAAAATTATCGAGATAGAAACTTAATTTTTATTTATTGTTATTAAGACTTTGCTATATAGTCACCATCCAGAGTTACATTTACAGAGAGCTAGTGTTTCTTGACATTTCGAAGCCCTCATTGTAGAAGTCTGGAGATTAGCGACTACTATTATATCGGGGAACTTAACCCTCTCGGGCTTCTATCCCCTGTGAATTGACTATAAATATTTGGTGAACTGAACTTTGGTTTTTACATTTGCCGAGGAGTTAATGAGTTATTAATAATAAGTTAAGCTAAAGTTACATTGCAATAGCTTTGAAAGTTAAAGTTTTAAAAATACATTAAAAATTGAAATATTCCAGAATAAATTACTAAATTTAATATAGCTTCACTAATTAATAAAACTAGATGGTTAAAACAAAATTTAAAATGAAGTGCTTGGAGTATGCTTTGTATATTGCAGCAGAAGTCTATTGAGTTCCTGCTTGCTTGCTCGGTCTGGCCGCAGTGAGAGCGCGGTTTGTGATTGGTCGATGGTGAAGTCTGTTAAATCTGTATATATGGAAGTCAGGAGATATAACCTTTCTCCACACTGCGGATTACTTCAACTTACGATTTCTTGAAACCAAACAAATCAACATAAATAGCTGTAATTTACATCGTTAGGTACATAAGGATCAATTAATATGCAGAATACATTTTATTTAGATATCTAGGTTATTACTTAGTAATAATTAAAGCTTTACCATACCTCTGATACGTTCACCATTCATTTTTTTTTTTTTTCTTTTTTAATCTTTTCATTAGGATCAATGGATTTAAATAGCATAAAACTAGTAATAAATATAGAAAATGGCTAGAAAATACAAAATAAATTTCAGAAAAACAAAATAACCACGTTATATCGAATAAGTGTTAATCGAAGAAACACTATTAGAAATCTCACTGTATACAGTTAGATAACAAATAGAGAATTTCTATTCGGGGTATTATTTTAAGTGAGTTGTGAGGAAACGAAACACACACTAACGATATCCTGTTATCTTAGCCTCTAAAGGCAACATTTGTATTTTCAAAATAAATTATATGTAATGCATTGTAAGATATTTTAAAAGAAATAACGTTATTAATTTTCCACGCTCTGCTTAACTTTTTAGATTCACAAAGGGATTGAACTGAAAGAGATGAAACAGATGTGAAAATATGTTATTTGTATTAAAACTACGCTGCAAAAGATAACAATAAAAATTTTAAAAGATCCCGTATGATCTGTAAAAAGTAGATATTAACGGAAAAGATAACTTTTTGTTGATTGAATAGGAGGTTAAAAACATTCTTATGAAATAGCGAAAAAGAGGAAACTTATTTTAAATAATAATAACCGCTGGTTTAAGGCTTCTAGGAAACGATTTAGTTGGAATGTTTGTGTATTATTTATAAGAGGGAGTTCACAAAATCCTCTTGTCAAAAATAGGGTAGCTTCCTGTAGCATTGTCCGCTGATCGTTTTTCTTTTATCTAAGTTTAAGATCGATTTTCCTTTATCAAAGTAAGTGAATATAATGCTCTTCGCATCCAGAAAATCGTCGCCTTAACTTTACCTTCTTTAAAGCAGATTTATTGGAAGCAAACCTCTTCGTTTTGATTATTGCATAATTTGTTGTGTTTAATAATGAATCCAGATCTTAATGACGACATATGAAGATGATAAGTTAACACGGCAGCAAACAAATTTTGATTTTGTAGCAGGCAAGTAATGAGAAATATTTCAGGCGGGTAGGGGCTCCCCCTTCTTTAACTCATGTCTAAAATTAATTTCATATTTCCTTCTTTATTTTAAAGGCAGAAAGAATGTTTATATGGATACAGGATTTCGAATATTAATTCTTTTCTGAAAAAAATAATTTAAAAAAATAGGCGTAAAAAGTATCAGTTTTAAAATTTCAGTACAGAACAAACCTAATGGGGGGGGGAGTACATACATACATAAGACATACGCTCTCTATAAGAATCAAATTCTTCCATGACGGTTAAGAATTAGGCACAATGCAGTAAAAGTCTTAAAGAATGACTATGCAATAACACGATATGTTCCGTTAAAAATATCATTTCTAATTCAATATGAAATTTGTACAAAATAGTAAATTATACGAAAGATCAGGATTGCCAGCTAATTTAAACAGCAAGTATTTTTAATTTTTTACTTACTTTTGCTTGATTTTCCATGACTGATGTGACTCTAGTATTCTCAAACATCAGAGTCTTAACAACGATAAATGCAATAACACGATACATATAGATAAAAATATAATTTGCAATTCAAAATTTAAAATATTTACAAAGCTGCAAACTACATAAAGTCAAGGAATGTCTGATTAATTCAAAAAGACAATATTTTTAATACTTATAATTCACTATTTAATTTTCTACGACTCGTGTAACTTTTCCATATCCTTAAATGTGAAAATCTTTACAACAGTAATGCAATAACATGATATATATCTATAAGAATACAATTTCTAATTTAATATAAAATGTATACGGTATTAAAAACTGTACAAAGCCGATTATTGATTGGTTAATCTAAAAATCCAGGGTTTTTAATATTTAATTCGCTACTCATACGACTTAGTAATCATCATAGAAATAAAAACACAACAACAACATTCAGATTATTTTATCTTTTTATCCGACTGATCAGGCGTTAATTATCAATCTCAGATCTCCAAAAAGGTTACCTCAGTCGTGTAGTGCGAACAAGGTAAGGCGTTATATCTATACAGCCCCGAACGATTTTAATACCAGTTCCGAATTCATTGATAGCCTCTAATCACATAGCCTTAACGTATAAACACTATATTTCAGTCGTTGAGAAAAATCTTTGGCTAGGAGCCACGTATTTTATTCTCCTGTAAGTAATAAATTTCGCCTGCCACCTGTTTTCTAATGAGAGTCGCTTTCTAGAGCCTGCTATTAACCATCAATCGTTTTTAGAGCCACGTCTGTATTAAAGGCTGCTTTATCTTCTCAATTTATCATACTACCTGCCAACGTCGACGACTGGTAAATTGATTGATGACTTAACTGCCAATGGATATTGATAATGTATTTGTTTATTAGAGAGAGGTCGTTTTTTTTGTTGGTTCTTTTTCGCTCGTATCTCTTAAACGATTAATCGACTTCTCTCGCAAGTCATCGATTACTCTTCCATCTACTCCATGGTCTCCCGTGGCGATTGAAAATGGATAAATTTCCTCAGTTGACTATTATGAGATGTTTATCTCAATGACCAATTTAATTAGAAGGTTATACAGCCTTGTCAGGTGCACTCGCCCAATTCACAGTTTTAATTAAGTTTTCAATTTTGATTCTCTCTTACTGACAATGAGTCAGTGGATGGATGGGAGAAAAAAAAGTTACGTGTGATAAAATAAAATCTTTATTCTGTAAGTTTTAATGAAGATCTTTGTTGGTATGAATAGCCAAGTGTTTATTTGCAGTGAAGCGGGTAATGGGGTAAATGCAAAAGAGTCTATGAAAGAGAAAAAGAAATGAAATGTAGGAAATGTGAAAAGAAAAATATGATTGGTAATAAAGTTGATAGTTTGGTAAACTAAAGAGTAAGAAATATTCGAAAAATTGTTGGTTTAGTGAAACATGTTATATATTCTGATTCAATTGCATGTAATTTTTAATTTTTGGCAAGCCGTTACTCTATTACAAGATTAAGTTCAAGCTGTTGATGGTAATTGATTCCTGAAATAAATTTAATTATTTAATTAATTTCAGAAATTATTGAACTTTGATTTCTCATGCACTTCATCTAATTTATTATGCGTTGTAATTCATATTATTTACTCAACCTTCAAAAGTGCAACTAACATGAATTATGTTCATCAATATTTATTCTTTTTTTCTTCTTTTATATCCACTACAAGTAAATTTACTTTCACAAAATGCTTTAGAATGAGAAAACTAACTCTCTAAAGACTTATTTGAGTTTAAAACCCCTTAACTGTGACATATATTTCAGAAAAATGGACCAAAAATGGAAATTTTTTTTGACTGTTTAATTTTGTTCTTTATATTATTATAAAAGTTAGAAAATGGTTTTATATAACAAAAATAAAATTTTAAACATACCTGTTAATTAATTAATTAAAATTAATACCTAATTAATTGAAAATACCTAAACTGTACTCCACATCGGTGTCTGAATCGGACATTGAGAAAAAAAGAAAGTTATTTGCAAAAAAACTCACTGTAAAGCAACCAAAACTAAACGAGAAAACAAAACTCTGCCTTTGTTTATCAATCCAAGTGTGTCTTTGTTTATCTGACAGCACCCACATTTTCCCTCCCCCGACCGAAGTCGTAATCGGTGAAAAACTAGAACCACTAATGCCATCTATTAAGAAAATAGTGAATTAAGTATCCTAAAGTAGAAACGAACTCAGCTCGAATTTCACAATATAGAAACGTTAATTTTTCTCCTGCCCGAAACCAATTCCGGGGCATCACACATTCTGCACATAGTTGTTGCCCGAACTGGATTCGGGCGACACTGTCAAGGGGTTAAAATGTTCAACACATGCACAACTGGAACAAGCTTTTACGATTATGGGTTCAATCAGAAACTTAAAAAAATAATCATCTCAATGAAATAAATATTAAGTCGTGATCTTAGAAACTATTGAATTGTAATGTTTTTAACTATAAATGTTTATTTATGTTTTATTTCTTCGAATGTCTTTATAATGCTAAAATGTTTTATGTATACCAATTCAAAACATAACATTTACTGATTACCACCACATAGATCAGCCAAGAGTCATAAAAGTTCGCAATAACGGTTTCTTTCAATCGTCAGAGGAACAGTTGGGTCAGAGAACTAGGTTCAGTGCTTACAGTCACTACAGGAGAATGAGTTTCCAGACAAACTGTTCACGTGATACTGTTACTCCTATTGGTCTCTATGCCAGACGACGAGCAGTGTGCATTCCCCTCACATCTACGTATAAAAGCTCTAGTTTAAACTACAATTTGGAACAGAAAGCCAATATGATGTTCATTGAAGAATATCGCTTTAGATTGAAAACTGATTCTCATTGGCTAACGATATGGCAAGAACGTGGAACACGTTTTCACCCTGTAAGTATCCCGAAAAAACATCATTTTCCGTCAAGGGGAGTCATGGTGTAGGCAGATATCATGCTGGAAAGACGAACAGACCTTCATTTTCTTGAGACGGGGTGTGTGACTGCTAAAGATACAGAGATGAAATTTTTGAGCCTTATTTTCACCAGTTTCGAGGAGCTGTCGGTCCTGACATCAAATGTATGGATCATAATGCGACTCGTCATCGAGTGAGTCTGATCGATAATTTTTAGAAATGGAAAATATTCAACACATATCGTGGCCTACTCACTCACCTGATCTAAATCCTATCAAGAATGTGTGGTATATGCTCGGGTAACCATTTGGACCTTTTGCACTCTTTAAGTTCTGTTCCAGAACAAAGAAATTTTTTTCCCGTTTACAACACTTTAAGCCCTCATCTCATTCAAAATATCATAAAAAGTATGGGAAATTGATGTGCAGCGTGCCTGACTGTCAGAGGTGACCCCACATCTTATTAAAAAGTCTTTTAATTTCATTTCTTTTTGACAAAAGTGTGAGCTTTTATATGCTCAGATTTCTTTCAAACTGTTTCTTTAAATAACAAAACTATATTGCTATCGTTCTTTTGCATCGTTTTCTTAGTTTATAACTATTTTACACTCGTAAGTCTCTTTTCCTTCCATTCCAATTCAGATTTCCTTCAGTATTCACATAAATACCAATTATGCTTAACTTTTGGACACCAGTTACGTACGAATTTTACGATCAAATTTTAACTTTCACTGTGGTTTTACGTACGATCAAATTTTAACGATACTTTTTCAATAGCGTCAAATGATTTTTATATAATTTGCAATGGTAAGTTATTTAAAGCCTTACATAGTCGTTTGACATAATTTTATTCTTCATATGTTCATTTATTTGTTCTTGAGCCAACTTGAAGCAAAGTGATTCAGTACAGAACGGGTGCACAGATTGCGATTGGTTGGTTTTATTAACGTCGCAATAGAAGCAACACAAGGACTATTGGTGACGGATCTCATAATTTTGGTCTTCAGTCAAGTGACCAGGACGACACTTGAGCTGGCACTCCCCTCTCTCAACTTCCACACCAAGTCAACAAAAGGACTTAGAGCTTCGACAGATTATCGACTTCGACGTGCATCAGCTCCGGCTGTACGGTGGATCTTTAGAGGCATCAAGGCTCAATCCACGACTCGACGAAAATTGCCGACCGCGATTTCGCTAATATGACCACTAGGTTACCTCGGCCATTGTACAAATCGCGAAACCACTAAAAAGCGTAAACTCGGTTACCTGCTGGTTTTTGCGAGATTTTCACTGAGAACTGTGCACGTCAGTTTTCTTCATGACAGACTAATAATTAATGCAGAAAACTACAGTTGGAGAAGGTTGAAATAGCACACAGGTTCAAAAGACGTTCCACTACGATTCATTAAGTTGTTCTCCATGACAATGTAAAACCTCTTACAGCTGGTGAAACACAAGAAAAATTAAAGATATTTCGGTCGACAACACTCGAACATCCATCCAAGACAAATTTAGACAACTAGCCCCCTGCTCCTTGCAATGTGCACTACGAGGTTGTGTGGGATAATTTTCTGTGTAATAACTTTCGAACTATACCACAGCTTTTAGATTTTTATAAAAATAACTAATAATTTTAATAAATGTAATGAAATAGGAATTACTGAGAGAAATAATGGCTGTTTTTGAACATTTATTTATTACTGATATACTGGTTTGAAAGTTTTCTCCTGTGATCATTATTACGGTTTTTAATTAGAGATCATTGAAACTAATCATACACTGCATACTCGTACATCTTCAACGGTATTTTATATTTTCATTTTTCATGGATTTCAGTCGCAACTGCCGAGACTTTTTTTTAATAGCGGCAGATGGATTTTTATACATTTTTCCTTAGAAGCCAACATGGTTGTTTAAAGATTAAATAATTGCTCTGTATCATTTTATTCTTCCTATGTTCATTAATTTATTCACTAGATCCTAAAACAAGCATGCGGTCCAAGATAGACTAGCACACAAAAAGGCAAACTGCTTCACTAAAAGTAAAAATTCAGATATCTGCAGACTAAGTTCTGGTTACTGTTTTCTGGCATTCATAGGTAATTGTGTAAATCGAATTTCATCAGTATACTACCGAAGAAATTTTTATTAAAGTTTTGGAGAAGGAAGAAACAGTATATCGCTCCAAAACTTATTCCTCTGCGTTCTTCTCCAGGACAATGCTGGTGAGCTTATTCTGATAATTTTTAAATGCCTAAGGAAACTAGCTTTTAAATCTTTAGAAACGAAGTAAATTACGTGTTCACTTAATGTTTTTAGTTCAATGTGCTGAAAATTCAGGTTCAATGCAAAAATTCTGAAACAGAAAAAAAAATTAAATTAAATTTGTTGAAATTTTAGTTTAACTATCCTAGATTTGAAAAAACCTTTAGCTCATTAAAGTTTTTGATTCTTAAAGTTTTCTTACAAAAAAATTAATAATTCTCTAAGTATTATATCGAATTTTTTTTTAGCTATTTCTCGTTTTTAATTTTTAAAGCAATTGCTATTTTAAGATTTTTAATCCTGCCTGGGCAAGTGAAAACCAGAGTTCAGTCTCACAATAGATGTTTTCCAGTCAAATCGTTGATAAAAGACCGAAAGGGTTAAGGACCTCAAGAAAAAAATTTGTCCGCAATTGCTGGTGAAACACAAGCAAAATTAAAGAGATTATACGTCACTTCTTTTTGTCATGCAGAAATTTAAAAAATCCAATACATCGTTAGAAGAAAAGTATAGATTTTAAAAACCAGAATATATAGATAGTAACTCTGGTATAATTTAAATGAGTACAACTTCAGAAAAAAAAATCTTAAAAAAACAACTCATTTACATTCTACCAATCCTTGTATTTTATAGTTTTATCCCGTTAAAACCACTATCGCGAATTATGTTAAAATTATGTAATCTTTCCATGAATCGTCGTCCAGTAAACGTGAATATTTTTTAATAGTTAACCCATCAATCTATAAACAACATCTTCGGCCTGATAAAAATGCTTTCCGAGTCACTGATTCGAAGGTTAGCGTACTAAAATGATTTTAACATTGCGTGTATTTTAGATTGTATAATGCATCTTAATATATTTAAATCATTCGGTACATTGACGTTTCCTGTTACATAAAACATGAAAAAGTTGTCTTAATCCGTCTGCTTTGTACAAGAAAGCACTCTTTTAAACAACTCATCTAGATTCTTAACTAGAATGTCAAAGGAAAAAAGAGAAGAACAACACCTGATGTAAGCGCGATACATTTTAACTAAGTATAGTCCGGTTATAATAATTTAAATTGACATGTTTTAATGGCATATAATAAGAAAAACATGGTGATCAGTTTTATTTAAAAGGAAAAAAAAAAACATTAATGCTAATAGCAGTTTCCTGTATATTTGGTTGAAGTAAATTCTCAGTAAATAAATCAAATAAAATGAATTATGATTTTAAAAAGATAAACATATGTTTTAGTGCCTCTGAAGAATTTTAAAACTAGTTTTGATGCAATTAAGTTTGCATGCACAAATAATTTTTATTTAAAAGGCTTGTACAAAAAAGATATTACGCAGTTTTATTACCATTATGTTGTCTCTTCATAAAGCTATGAATTTCACAGTATATATATAACTGTTATGAGTCTTAAATATTTTTAATATAATCAGAAATTCGTCTGGAAATAGAAGGAATTTATATTCAAGTAACAAATCTGGAGTATCATCAAAAATCGTCTGAAATTATCGAAATGAAAAGTTGTAACAGGCTTTCATGTGTATTTCTCTTTAATTAACCTCTGAGACTACATTAGTACGATGTTTGACACGAAAACCTTGCCTTGTGGAAGAACCATAATAAATGTGAAATTTACTAAGTTAGAAGTGTAGGGAATAAGCAGAGGATAGAGATAGAGAAATTAGAAGGAACCATAGGAACATTATATTAGTTCGAGCAACTGTGGGATAATATATTGAGTGCGTAGACTCGGATCCCGACTCCAGAAATCTAATGGAATCGGGTCCATTTAGAGTTTCCAAAATAAATAGAATTCTTCCTTCTAATATTTAGTTAAGGAATCGATTAGTTAACCTCTCTATATTATGATACTGCTTTCTCAAAGCTTGAATAAAGTGGAAAAAGATTTTTTGGCAGATTATTATTACGTACCCATTTCTCTTAATCACAATGAAGACAATTTGGTACAAATTTTTAGTTATTTTTATTATAAATCTAAATATAATGCAACGCAATTTGAAATTTTTTTTTAAACAAAAAAAAAAAAATGAAAACTCTCTTTAATAACATTGCAGAACAAATTTAAATATTTGCCTTTTAAAATTTATTAAATCTTCTTTAAATTAATTACTCTTTTTCAGTTAAAAATTAATCTACAAATTTTATATTTTTAAAGATGAAAAATAAATTTTACTTATTTTTTGCCTTTAAGAAAATTAAAAACTTTCTTTTTTTTATTTAAGTATTGGGCTTGTAAAAAATATTTAACTCAAATAAAATGTGTTGAAAGGATTTCGATACTAATATCTTTTTTCTGTTACTTAAGAATGCTTTTATAAGTGAAGGGAAAAAAATTCTTTAAAATGTATTTTTAAAATCCTGTCAGGCATTTAATATATACACCAATATAATCTTTGAATAGGATGTTAAGACCTCATTCGTTACGGAATGCAATAAAAGTGACGTTAAACTAAAAGGCTATTGGTTTTCACTGTTAAAAAATGGCACTGTTGAAAAACGAAAAATCTTATAAATTTTTATTTTAGTCCTTTTTTTACTTAAATAGTGACACAATCCGACGGATTTAGTTGGAATTAAAAGAATTTCCGGTACTTTTCCAATTCTCCGGCGTAGGTGATAAAGTCGCCAAAAATGATACAAACGACTCCAAACAGAATATCTTTTCTTATGTGTATTATGTATGCTTGGCGAGATTTGTGCCAACGAAATAGAAAAGTACCGAATTTCCTGCTGTCCAATTAATCCATTTTTTTAAAAATTAGTACTTAATATTAATAATATCAGATATTCTATCACATCTCAGAACTTTTCAATTTATTAAGTATACAAATGTCCCATAATCGTAAAAAAATCTGTATATTTTAGAAAAAAATGGAAATCATTGTTGCAAATTTTCGCACCAGATCTCTGAATTTATTCACAAGTTCTGGTAACTCCAAATTTATTTTGGAAAGTGCAGTTTACTTCATTTATTCCGATTAAAAGTAGAATTTCTTTAAGTTCATTTAAAGCACCTATTTTATTTTAAATATTAGTAATACTAGATATTATTTTGTCTCGTCTCAATATTATTTAACTGAAAAAGTGCACTTACACTCCACAATTGTAAAAAGTATGTACATTTTAGGAAAAAAAAAAAGAAAAACCCATTGGTCCAGTCATCGTACTTGATTTCCCAATTTGTTTATAAATTATGCTAACTCCAGATTTCATGTCGGAAATTATAACTTACCAATACGGTCAACTATTCTCACGACAGATTTTAACAGTAAATTGGAATTTGTTATGTGAAGAATTATGTGCTATAATAAAATATGCGGGCTGACGAACTTTTCTGAGTTGGGAGGAAACAATGCTATTTAATATCTAATAAGGCAACCCACAACAGGTTTTAACAATAAATGGCAATTTATTATGCGAAATTATTTTCTGCTAAATCGACTTTACGAAACTTTCTTCTCGTATATTGAGAGTAAACAATGTTATTTAATATATAATAAAAGGCTACATTAGTTTGCATGTAATCTTATTATTACTATATCCAAAGAGCCTTCGTTCACTTAACAGGGTTTTGAGAGTTCCACAAATCTTATAATATACTTCTAAATATAAACAGATTTCTAACAATAAATTGTAAATGGTAATGTGAAAAATAATGTGTTAAATCGATCTACAGAACATTTCTGTATTGGAATGAAACAATGTATTAAAAAGCTATTACATCCGCATTAGTTTGAATGCACTCTTATTATTATTATAATACCATACGGGTCTTAGCTCGTCAACTAGAGTTTGGTTTGTTGAATTTTTCTTATTCTCACAACAAATTTGTAACAGTAAATTACAATGTATTTCGCCAAATTATTTTCGACTTAATCGGGCCGGAGAACTTTTCTGTACTGAGAGGGGGGAACAATGTTTGTTTTTGGAATGTTCCTTCAGGTCTGCGGGAAGATTTACATTTTGAAGATACCTTTTAATATGTCAGATCAAACCCTCATGGGATCAAATTTGACCATTTCTGATCATGAAAATGAATCATTAATGGTCAAATAATTTTATGATCAGTTTTGAGCCACTCTGCGTATCTATGCATAGAGCTTCCGCTACCCGTTACATTTGTAATCCATTGTTCTTTATTTCCTAATTAAATCGGTAATAGAAGTTTTGCGCATCGACTAACAAAGTCGATCAAAACTGATCATAAAATTATTTGACCATTAATGATTAATTTTTGTGACAGAAATGGTCAAAAAGTCTTATGATCAATTTTTATTGACTCTATGAGTCAGTTACATTTTTAATTCGTTAATCTTTATTCTCTAATTAGATCGAATTCAAGAACATTAAACAAAATATTCTTAACATTGTACATAATTCATTCCGGTACGCAATTTCATTTTATCATCAAACGTTGAATAATCAAAACAAATTTCTCTTTTTGATGAAATTGAAAATTTTTCTATCCATTCCTTTTCTATAAGTCATTATACCAGAAATAGATCTTGGATTATAATTAATCCTGATGTACCTGCACCTGTCAACTTTTCAATGCAAAATATGCATACTGAACAAAAAAAAAATAGATATCAGGTCTAATCTAAGAAAAAGATAAAAAATATTCTCTTGGTCCTCCTCGAAATTACAACCATATATATTCCACATCGCTAATATTTTTTTAAATGTATCTTCACTTCCATTCCATTGAAGAAATCTCAATAATAATTACTCTTAGATTTTCCTACTTGTGATAACAGCAATCCTTTGTAAGCTCTTCTGTAAAATTTCACATACATTACACTCCAAGATCTTTCCTGGTGATAAAAGGATAAAATCCATATGCCCGCTGGAAAAGCCATCGGGATAGCACACATCTATACAGCAAAAACATTTCGATAACTAATAACTCGGAGAAGACTTACTAATGGAAACAAAATTCTATTTCCGTGCTTCTTTTTTTCCCCTTTCCGGTCCTTTAGCACATACATATTTATTGATTATATCTGTTTTATAATCAGATGGCTGGACTTATCTCTGTCCATTACATGAGGTATTGAAGCTCTCGGTTTTGTGTAGCCATAGGCAGATAAGGAAAATGATAGCGGTGATGGGAATATGCAAAAAGAAGGAATCCAAGAAACAGTAGCAGCAATTGATTTCTTTCTGGCTTTTTATTTTTAAAAAAAAATATCGAAAGAAGGGTTGCTATAATCGGCGCAATAAGTGCTTTTTTGTGATTTTTCCATAGGTTTGTTTGGAATTATATCTGTACACAGAAGATAAGGAGCAGTACGCCAATTTTTTAGAATAATAATCAAAACAATTTTTTTAAAAAAAAAATAAGAATTAAAAAATTATTATAGTAATCAATACTCGAAAAAATAAAATTTACATTGGTTTATCGAACAATCATTAACATGCAAGCTGTAAACAAAGGAATATTCTAAAAAAGACCTTTGAGCTGCTTTTCTCTAAAGTTTCAAAAATAGACATAATATTCTTTACCTCCGGTATAAAGATATACTCTATCCCATCATTGATTTCACGCGAATCAGGGATTTTTTTTCCTTCGAAACGGGATATTAACAATTTTCAGGTAATAATATGTGTATACAAAAAAAAAAAAAAAAAAAAACCCCCAAAATTTTTTTTGTTTTTGCTTATCATTGAAAAGAAAAGGAATGAGAGCTTGGAAATAAATAATTTATGTAAAATGTCTTCGCCTTATGCCATTGAACCTGTTCTAAATTTCAAACAACTTTCCAGGATGAAAATTGTTCCAACTTTCATATAAATTTGTGACGTCGTAACTCATACATCTGTTGATGATGCAACATTCTTAAGATTTGGAGCATTATAAAAATACAGCATTTTTCGCGGGAATACGTAACGTCATTTAGCACTTTAGGTCATATAGTATTACAGTACAAAAGATGAAATATGGAGCACATTTTACGCTAGAAAAAAGGGATTGATTCAGATAGAAACGAGTATTGTTATAAAATACTGTTCTCTACTACAGTGAAATCAGAATATAACATTAACGTTTGTGCACTTTTTTTATCGGGAAAAGTGTTCAAATTTCAGGTTCTATATTTTGGCATTACGTGAAGACAGCCTTAAATACATTTGGTGTTGCTTTTAAATTAGAATGAATTCGTCAGGATTTCTTAAGATTTGCTTTGATAATTCACATTACTTTAAGAACTGCATCTTGTAATTGTATTTTTTTGCTCGACCACGACTTATCAATAAGAGACAATACCCGTTCTACGGCGCATTAGTGACCCGCCGATATAAACATATTCAATAATCATATTAAATTTCGTATGATTCAAATCATTTGTCTGAAAATATTTGAACAGTTTTACTCAACAACTTTCTGTTGAGACATTTCCAGTATCCCATTTGAAGTGTAATGTAGTCAAATATTAGAGAAAATTCCTTAAATATTCTGTATTTTGGTTAATAATAATAAATTTCTTTTGAATCAATACATCAAATACACTTTTAATTTCTTAACATGTATGCAATGGGTTTAACTGTTGTTCACACACTGAAGAAAATCAACTGCTCCAAGTATCCTTGATTACATTATAAAACTCAGGGGTTATAGTTTTTGTATATTCTTCATGAGTTATTGTTTATTAACGTCACACTCTGAGAAACAACACGAGGACTGATGGCGAGAACTTCACAATTTTGAACCTCGGACAGGTAACGAGGACGACATCTTTGTTTTCAACTCCCTCCCACACTTCCATACCACGACAACTAGAGGACTTGGAACCTATACAGATTTAGTGAGCATCAGCCCTACTGCACGACCAGTCTTTGTGGCATCAGGGCTCCAACCCACGACTCGAAGAAAACAACGCCGGCTGTAAGTCCGCGAATATGATCACTAGGCTACCACGGCCATTACGTTCTTTGTCAACGTCACTGCTCAATTTTTTTTTGTTTTCAATGCCTTTTTTTAAAAAAAAATTGTTAGAGTGGGTTGCTTTCTTTCCGAATGCAGGATGTTTAGGTGTTCCAAAGTTGGACTTGGGAACAACAGGACATACTAATCAAATACGCGTCGAAACGAGACGCATGTTCACGTTAATTATTTATACGTGAGAGAGTTTTTGCGTGTTTTCCATTAACTTTTGCGATTTTATTTTTAATGACGTCTAGCCTTATATTTGTCTAACTCATGCCTTATTTTTATCCAACTCATATAATTTCAAAGCGCAATGGAACCATGCTCTCATAAAGTACCATGGACCCCGGAGTAGTTTATTAAAATAATTCTATTTTTGCATATATTTAACTAAAATAGTCACAACTATCAGTTAGAGAGATCCAACGTGGCTGTGGTAGCCTAGTAGTCATATTCACGAACTCGCCGCCGTCAATTTTCCGTAGACTGATCCCAATGAAGACTCACCGTGTAGTGGGTTGTTGGCTGGTTCTATTAACGTCTCACTAGAAGCAACACGAGGGCTATCCATATAGCGGAACTGATGCACGTTAAAACTGGTCAAGGTCTCAAGTCTTCCTATTGGCGTTGATTAGAAATATATAGAGAGAGGTGCATGTTCAGTTGTCGTCTTCATCACTTGACCGAGATTCAAATTTATGAGTTCCGTCGCCAACACTTTTTATGTTGCTTTTAAGTGCAACGTTAATAAACAATCAAACAATAGAAAAGTTCAACGAAATCAACTGCAACCTGAAGTAAATAAAATATTAATTAATTCAACAGAAATGTAAAGAAAATGTTAAGTGCAGTAGATCTCTTTAATCCGACGCGTTCGGAACAAAGGACGAGCTGGATTTGTGATTTCGCTGAATTATCGAGCTTCAATACAGTTTTAACGAGAATACCAAAAATAAATCACTATGGATAAAAACATAAGCGATTAAAGTACGAAATTAATATGTTTACACACATTTTGAACCTGTGTAGATGATGAAAATATGCGACAAAGTAATTTCGCTTCATTATGGTAATTAGAAAATTAAAAGAAAACATTGAACATTAACTTAATTGAATATTCTTGTACTGATAAAAAACACTGAGAAAAAGAATAAATACAAAGCAATGATAGTTAAAACAAGTTGAGACGAGTGACGCTAGTCACATGTTTATCCTTATTTGTTTTATTAGCATTTAAATAACACCTGCTGGAATTCGAGAACTATTTACTGCATACACAATTGCAATAATGTGCAAAAATGATATATCACCCACAAGTAAACAAGAAATGTAGTACTGAAATGAAAACTGACAGTTACGATAAACACCGGGCGTAAATATAAGTAGCTCTGACATGTCATGACATGGTGGTCAACAAATTCCAAATTGCTCACGAAAATATCTGAAAACGAACAGCACGAATAGAACAGGCCGAACCGTCGAATTTTAGATTAAAGACAGTTTACTGTATTTTGCGTGATCGCAGTGGTTAGTATGTAGTACTACCGACTCAGGTTCAATTCCCGGTGGCTTCTACTCAGGTAGCTGGTCAACTCAGTCTTTTATTCTTTTCCATAATCTACCTAGTTTCGTTACCTAGTTCGTTTGGGAAGTTAACTGAGGATCCAGGCTGAGCTAGCCACTCTGCCGGGGTTTTAGGACCAAAGGTTGCTGAGATCGGCCTCCTAGACAAGGTATATTAAAACTTAACTAACCAACTGCACTTCGCACAGTTAGAAAATTACCTAGATTCTGAATCTGACTTAGAATAGTATTCCTAGTTACATATATTCGTGTCATTTACATGGCCATGTTTACGCAATGAAAAGTTAAATTTAAAACATAAGACACTTTTGACAACAACAATCTCTCTCTTGATTGCTTTCAAGATCGCAGTTAAATATTAAGAAAAGGAAATGCATTTCATTTCAATTCTTTAAGCGTATTCATGAAAAAATTTTGTTTAATAAACGTAGCCTCATTGAAACAAGTAAAAAAAAAGTAAAACAAATTAAAATCATTCAGAAAATGAAATAATTAATATGGTAATTATTTAATTTTGTGAGTGATTAATGTAATAATTTCTGAGGATAATAAGTAATTTGGGAAAATATTTATATTCTTCACTTTCTATTCTAAATAAATTTTTCAAGGGCACTATATAAAAAACAAACAGGTTCATGCAATCTTCTTATTTTAGAAAACAATTATATGAACGAGCTTATGGGCATCTTATTATTTACCAGCTTATTATTTATTCATTAGTTAGCTTTGCGATAGTAGCATTGCTTCGTGACTTAAATACTATATCACTTCATTATATCGCTATTATGACAGATCCATAATTAGGATATAATCCACAGTAGTTCCATTATTTATTTATTACTATAATTAAATTGCCAAATTTTTTAGAGGATTGCAAAATTAAACTAGCCAGTTATTAAACAGCCTAGATGACATATAAGAATTAAGCTATAATTTTAAGTCTTTATAAAGTTAATTATAGTCTAATAAGAGAAATTTCAAAAAAGGAAAGAAAAAAAAAACTACAGGTATATAAAATGCACATCATTTTGAAAAAAATCAAGTAATTATGCAAATAATTTTTGACTTCGACATGAATTTTAATTCACTTTCTATTTCTTTAATCTAACAACCTTCATACTTGACCGAGGCTCAAAATTACGAGGACCGTCGCCAATAGCCCTTGTGTTGCTTCTAGTGAGACATGAATAAAATCAAACCAAACCAATCAACTTTCTACAATATTCAAGTCAAGAGCAAGCCGCAGTAGCTGAGTGGTCAAGGTTGCTAGCTTGTCCGAATGATGTTTCAGATGTGTCTCGTGTTAGAATCCTGAATCTTTTTTCAGTGCATTATTTGTAACAAAGGTGTGGCCAGCAGTCTGACAGTGGACATGAGTCATAGTGTCTGCATCCTTTATTAGCAGGAAATCGTGAAATTAATGAAATACAGACCGATATGTATTCCAAAAAAAGATGAAAAATTAGAATTATGATGTAACACTCTGTTTACACATTGGTAGCTTTTATTTTCTTTTGAATTTCGAAATTATGTATTATTATTATTATTATTATTTGTGCTTTTTGCACCAACGTGTTCTGTTATATTTTACCCTTTATTGTTGTAATTTTTTCTCCCTTTTTGCTAATAAATGCTGAGTGTGAGAGTGATTGTTTCCCGAGGGGAAGGCCAGTTTATAGCTCTAAACCTATGAATGAGCTCAATCCTCTTGGGAATTCTGCTAGTAACTCTTGTGTTACTTCTAGGTGCTACATTAACTTCTTTAATGGGGACATAATCACGTTAGATGGCCAAAACCATGAAGTTCATAGATTTAATGTAACAGCGTCTAATGGAACAGTGAAAACAATTATTCTTTAGACCAGTGATTTCCAATGGTGTCTTTACTTCCCACCTGTGGATATCGAGACACTTAAAGGGTCTTCGCTGAACACCTGTTGTCTCCCTGGCAATATTCACAAGAACCCGCCGAAACATTAATACTGAAAAACGTCAAACATGTGTTTCAACAAATATTTCTTAATGTTTTATGAGCAAGATCATTCTGTTAAAATGTAAATATTTGTGTTTAATACCTTTATTTCCAATACCTTTTTGACGAGTACTTGAATGTCACAACAAGCACTCTGCATGGAGCAACACAGAGTGTGAATGTTTGTTCCGGCTCTATTGACAAAACTTATATGTACCACTTTGCACTGGTCATAACAAGATTAAGGATTCCGTTAATACGCCTTCTTGAGTTTCAGAGCGTAATCTTAACTTTATGGAGTTTCCTACTTTTCTTTTTCAAAGCTAAATTATTGCTTTTAATTGCATGGTATCAAATTCCTTTGAAAGAGAGGAACGAAGGAATGTTGCAAGATTACTTCCATTTTTTGACTTTTGGAAGTATTTTCAAATATAAATTAAAGATCTGAGAACTCACAACTAGAATCTAAAAAAGGGTTGCGTTGCGTAATTGTTTAGAAGTGCACTGGAGGTCAAAAAAGGTTGGGAGCCTATGCTTTAGACTTATTAAAATTAAAATGAAAGCCGTGTGTCATTAAACCTTAAACAATTATAGAGATATAAACATCTGAAACGCAACATATATGAAAAGAAGCTCTTAGAATTTGTTATGTTTTAATTGTTGTTTTAGTTCCATTGGATCAAAATCGCTGTGAATTAATTTGTGACGAAATCATATTACCCGCCCCATGTGTCTTCTTAAAGATTACTCTAATCACAAGGTCCAAATTTTTCAACTAAGTTCAAGCACAGATTAGAAGTAAGTATCCTGCACTTCAAATCAAAATAGTAACAAATTAAAGTTTAATTAATTAATTAAAAACAACGTTTTTAAAAACGTTACTAAAAACATTTTGGCTGAATGTTAAGTCCACGAAACTGACCAAGGAAGCTCCATTTGGCAAAAAACCGCTAAATAATGCTTGTCGCCAAGTGCTGCTGTAGTCAAAAAAAATATTATTGAATTATTAGTTAAAGCTTGTCGCAAATGTCTAAATATTGCATTGTTAGGCGAATAAGAACAATTCCCTAAGTTTCAGAGCTCCAGCATGATGGGTTAAATTAACGATAGAAAATTTGATGGCACACTGATACACAGATAGACACACTCCAAGTGAAATACATAAAAACGTTGTAAATTATCTTCAAAAATATAATTTATTGATCCTCTAATACATTGGTTCTCAACCGGTGGATCGTAACCCCCAAGGAGGGCATTTTGGTTAATCAATTAAAAACTAAAAATCGCCGGTTATCAATTTTAAAATCTAAAATTAAATTTTAAAATTTAAAAGTAGGTGTTACATGTTAATAATATAGTTAAAGTGCTGATTATTTAAACGAGAAGCGCCGCTAAAAAATTTTTTTCAATACGTAATTATTGATGAATTAATAGATATTGATCACTATCAAACAGATTTTTTTTTCCTAAACTTGTTATTAGTACTCGAGATATAGTATCAGCTTCAACATTCGTAAGTTCAAACTTTGTTTTGCATAATTGGAAGTTGAGTTGTTTGAATCAAGAAGCATCCAGGAAAATTCCATTAGAACAGTTGAAGGAAAGTAAATTTCCTATCTTTTCAAATTATTGACTCTAAAGTTTATAATTTTGCATTTCGATTAAAGAAAATAAGGGAAAGATTTTTTGATTGTATATCTCAATTATAACATCTATATAACATTACATAAGAATATTGTAATATTCAACAAGTTGTCAGCTTTTTACACACACAATAACGTTTAATAAAATTAAGTTTGAGATTCATTATCTTTTAAGAAACTTGTTTATCGATTTTATCAACTAAATTGCAATAGATTGTTTCCTTCGAGTTTGACAATGGAGTAAAATTTGAGTGTGCATTTTCTCTTAGATATGTAAATGTAGCCATTTAAAAACTAATTGAATTATTTTATTGTTCATTACAAAAAAATTTTGTCTCAAGTTTTTACATTAACATCTTGACTGGATTGTAGGTACGTTCTACAACTATTAAAATAAGGTTAAAAATGAACGTTAAATATTATTAAAATGTTTTATTATAAGTAAGTTGTACCTAACTTTTAACCTGTAACTACCATTGTAAGTTGCTATTTGACTACTTTTTATGCATCATTAACTGGACCTTTTTAAAGCAGATTAGTTGAATTCATTCATTTCAAATGGATTGAGACTAAATTTAGCATCTTAGTTGCAAAATTTAATTTTTTTTATAGTGAATCAGCTCATGTTTCGGTGCTTAACATGAGAAACGTTTGGCTTTATTTCCAATTGTTTCCACGATTTGAAGATTTTCCTTAATGTTGTCTGCACAGTAAGCATCCTGCAGATTTTAAAAATAAATATAATTAAGAGTGACTATTGAATATCTTAATCTAGAGTAAAAATTAATACTGGATTTGAATGTCAAATGTCTAATAATACAAGTAGTCATTTGCTTTAAGAAAACTTTAAGGTGCATTGAATATTACATCTAAAATCACAGGATAGCAATTTCCATTTATCTTTGTAATAAGAAAGGTAAACAGATCAAATCGGTTTTTCTCTCTCTTTTTAGAAAGGATATCTAATAAATCAGGCAAAATAAATTCACTGATTCTGAATGATGGATAAGCATGTGACTTTACTATGTTTTTAGTGTGTATGAATTTAAACATTTTAAAACTACATGAGATAATAAAGAACTGATGTAAATTGTGGTTCATGAAGATCATTATCCTGCCTTGACCAGTTTGCCACTCCTTTGAGTACTTAACTTACAGAGGTCTTATATAGTGTGGAGTTATTACACTGACTTTGGTTTGATTGATGATGGAGCTGCTCCTGGCTGAGGTCCGGTAACCAGTGATCCATAATGAAGGACAACGGAGGACAACCAAAAATTCAACTAGGCCGTTAGTCCTCATATGAAGTAATTCAAATTGCAGGTGAGTGAGTTACCACTAGAGATGGGATCAAAAGAAAGACCTGTTCTTGTGAACCAGTTCATCTAAAAAAGCAATAACATCCAAATCAGCGGTCCGCCAGAAACCTATTTTTTTTTCCTATTCCAAATTATTCAGATACATTTTCCCTCTCTGCCTTTCCAGATGTATAACCATCTATAATTCTAACGTGTTACGGAAGACTATACACTGCGGTAGAAGCCCGATTATATTTCCGGCATTTTTACGGCAAGTGTCAATTCGATGAACTGAATTTAAATTTTTAAAATAAAATTCAACGTGACTGTCGTTAATTACATTAAATAACGCTTCAATCTTTAAAAAAATAACATTTTACTGCATCAAATTAGTTCTTTTCAAGCAATTTAAGAGCTTTTTATTTGCTGGCACAAAAAAAAATAATTTCAGAATGTTTAAGTACTTGTTTTTAAAATTTGAAATAGAACACTGGTGTCATGTTTTAATTTTAATCATCATGCTACATAATTTCGAAAAGTTATTATACATTGTATTTTAGCAATTAATAATCATCTGATTTTTTTTTGCTTCATTGATAATGACAGAACACGTCAAATACTCGTATGCGTATATGTTTAGTAATAACTCTTTACCCACTATTTTTATTTTGTCCTCAATGGATAATAAATTAGTTAACACAAACTTATTTGAATAAAAAGTTGTTGGACACTGAATAAGAACATAAGAACTTTTTTTTCTGAATGATCGAATGTTTATTAGCGTCGTGCCTAAAAGCAACAATGACGACACTTGAGTTGGCCCCTCTCCCTCCAAACTTCCACATTACGCCAATAGGAGGAGTTGGATCCTCGGCAGATTTAACTTGCGTCAGTTTCGCTATACTGAGAGTCTTCAGTGGCATTTTGCTTGAACCACAATTCGACGGAAACAACGCCTGCGTGAGTTCACGGCCATGACCACTACGATAATTAATTCCTCTTTAATTATATGTTATCTTCGTAATACTACTCGATAGCTAAGATTATTGCTTCTCGTTTCCATTCTATACCTTCTTTTTAACTTATATCATACCTCCAAATTATGCGAAAATTTTAATAACAGCTATTTAAAATATATATGTATCTGCTTCATTTTTTAAACCGCCCTTCTAAAGAAAATTTATTAATCGCCATATTTTTTTCCCTTAAATTATGAAACTAATTTCTGAGTTAGCGAGCACCTCCTTAAAACATTAAAAAAATAATGATAAATAAAAACCTCAGAAACATGATATAGCTATCACGTGACACGCATGATCATTAATAGAAGAATAATTTTTTGTATTATCATTTAATTGCTTAAAAATACATACTTTATTATCCTTAAAGGTAATAAAAGAATCCAATTATTGTTAATTGGCGATGTTTTCCTTGAAAGCTACGTTGTCACCAAATGGAATCAAGGAAGCATTAAGCATTAAAAAAAATGGAAACCATTAAGAAGCTTAAGGCATTTTGCTTTTCCCAAAAATTATTTATGACATCGACAGAGGAATAAATATGTCTCGTTAATTTTTTAAATCGTAAATCTCTTTTTGATAATTTACTTATCTTGATAGCAGAGTCTTTTTTGTTACTTAGTTGTATTCAACTGTTCTTTGGACTATGTCGGAAGATTATATTTATTGTTGTTATTCTTATTTTAATTAACGCTGGAAATAACAGGAGCTTATTACTCTGTTTTAGACTGAATAAGAGAATTATTCATTTCGAATATTAATTATGCTATTTCTTTTTTTTTTTTCAGGAATTGTACGCTGTTGGCATTTTCTTCATTATTATAATCGATATGAGATATCATTAATAATATTCATGAACTTCAGTAGGCGTGAACATGGAATGTAGTAAATCTTAAGCCTAATTAGAACAATTCAGTTGTAATTAATATTTTGTTGACTCAAAAGGAATATAAAAAGAGTTTCTAAAAAGGATTATTAAAAACGTTTTGAATAGAAAACTGTTACAGAAATTCAAATGTAAAATAAATAAATAAAATAATAAAAAAAACACCCAAATTCAGTGTATTATTGTATATTTCATTCTATTCTAATATGTATTTCATTCTAATGCTAAAGAATGGAATACATATTGAAAGTATTTTTTTTTTTCAAATTTAAAAATGTTTCATTTTTAATATACGTTATATAATGATTTATTTAACGAATCAAAATTTCAATATTTCCTTCAATACAATGTATTTTCTTCTTCTTTTTCGTACTTCAATGTAATATATATGTTATATTCATCTTCTTATATTTCTATACCATATATACAATAGATATCATCCCATCTTGAATTCTCGTTCCTGCTTGAATTCATCCACATTTCTTTTCAATATTAAATTTAATTTATCATCTTCAGTATTTTAATATATAAAATTATATTTCTCGTTAAAATGCAGAATTGCTTTGCGCTTCTGATTTATTCTTTTTTTTGTGAACAGAATATCTTCCATTGCAGCTTCTTACAGCCCTAAGGAATCTTTTCTGGCAACTGAATTCAGCATTCAGGTTTTGCTGGTTTTCAGGCCTTTAAGTGTATCTTACCTATACTTCACATATATTATCAATGGACCTACAAAAATAACAGAAATCCTAGTAGGTGCGGAGCATTATTGATATGTTCCAAAGTATTGGAAGAGAAAATTAATTTTTTATAATCTTCATGCGTATTTTTAATATAAAATTTTCTAAAATTTTCCCAATCAAAAAATTCATTCGGTATGAACTATACTAATTATCTTATAGCCTATTGCAATCGGCAGCTGCATGTAGCTCTTTGTAAAGGCATTTGCGGCACTTCAGGTTTCTCTCCTATGTATCGTATCTGTAACGTTCTTAGCGGCGCGGGTCAACAATTTCAATTGAATTTAATTGGAACACGTGTACTAGCAGCTTGGAAATAGTTTTAGTCTGAAATAAAAGTTAGAATAATGATTTGTTGAAAACATGCCTGCAACCGTTTTCAAATTATTGCTGAAAAAAATGAGAGAACCCTTGAGAAGAATTTTTATGTAGATCATCCAATAAGAGCCCAGATAGTTGGCGCTAGCTGTATACGGCAACTTTGTGACCATTTCTGGACTGTGAGGGAGTAGAATAAGGTCATACTATAACTGCTTGGAAAAAATGTATTTATCTGTACAAAACTGTATATTTCTTTAATAATAATTAATAGAAATAACTGAAAGTGTAAATTATTATGAGAGGAGGCAAAAATTAAAATTACTGATTTGTCGTTGATGTCAATCAACACCGCTGGACCAATCACCACTAATTAGATAAGGATATATCTACGATATTCTGGTGCAATCGGCTTGCAACCTGTACTAAGTAATGATTTTAACTGTTTGTTAAATTTAAAGCCTGTTCGTGCAGATCTTATAATATTTCCATATATAGAAATTATATAATGAAATATCTTTTTCAAATTAGAAGTCACGAAACATTTGAAATCATTTCTGGTACATGTGGTTGTAATTACCTGTTTTGTACAAATGCATTTCGAACGATCTTATATTTTGCAATTCCAAAGGAAACAAAATAATAAAAGGAAAATCAAATATAACATAATTGTTAGATTTTCTCAAAACTGAAACAGATGCCCATAAAAATTTCTAAATGTCATTTCGACTAATTTCGAAATCACAAAACATTATGAAAGTAGAACTAAGCAAAATTCTTCCATATATTTCACTTCTAAAAACAAAGCTCCTTCAGGTTGAACATTAAATATTTTGACTGAAAATTGCTGTACATTTTGTAACGAAAAACATAAAACAATGACTATAACTTAGATTTGAAATTATCACTATTTTTGTCCTAAGAATCCACACATTCTTAAATAAACATACATGGGCTCATCCAGCATCTTGGGAGATCTAAATTAATGTTAATAAAAAATCAGTTGTTTAATGCAAGAATAATTTATGTCAATTTTATATGAAACTGGATAAATTACATATCCGACAAATAAAATTCATAACATTTATATGCAAGAACAATCAATGTTCGTTTTAATTGTTAGTAAAAACATGAAAGTTTTAGATTGAAGTACTTTCGATGTAATTGGTACTGAAATAATTTCACGAAACTTGGTGGAAATGTAATTCCTAGCATAATGCTATTTTGACATTAGCTGTTTCGCCAAGAAAATAAAAATATCTTCTGTAGTTCTTAGCTTTTAAAGGAATGGAAAATGCTAATTTGTGTAAAACTTTATTTAAATATTGGAAAAATATTAATTTAATAGTGAGAGTCTGTATCAAGCCCATCACTGTTCGCTTTCTTGTCACTGAATAAAAAAGTATTCCGTGTTTCTTTTCAAACATTCTAATTTAAAAGCATATTTACAAATAAAGATGTTGTTTTACTTAATATCCATACTAAATAAATATAAAAAATTGTAAGCAAATTAAAAGTATAAAATTACTTTTTTTGAATGTAAGATATGTAGCCTGATTTTGGGAGTCAGTCCAATAAAAAAATGAAGCATTATTAATTGTAAGATATTTCTTTAACAACTTCATAATTTTTTAAAAAATGTTTCCTTGCATGGGATTCAATTACATAAGTGTAAATCTTTGTAGTTCATGCATACATACCCATTCATATAAAATGAATGTTAAATATTTTAATAAGCTTTTCTGAAAATCTTTTAAATTGAAGTATCATTGAACATTTAATTTCTTAAGAAAACAAATTGTATAAAAATAAGACAAAAGGTAAACAATATTAATAATGAAAAGGAGAAATAATTATAAGAATAAGAAATATAAAATCATAAGATGAATAAATAAGAATAAAAATAATAAATAAGAAGAGTGATACACGTCAAAAATATTAAGATTAAATAAGAAATAACAATAATAATGATAAATGAAAGGAATATTAATAATAATAAAATAATATAAGGTAATAAATATTAATTTATCTTAAGGAATATAAAATAAATCTTATACGAGTATATGGGATAAGTCAGAATAATTGAAGTTATACAATAAATTGCCGTTTTCTCTTCTACATTGAAGTAGATTCCAATATTCACATTAATCTATCAGGACGGAAAATTAATTAAGAGCATGAGTAAAAATAGTTCTGCTTTTTCTCGGTGCAAAAAAACAAGGGAAGAAAAACAAAGGTGCAAGAATTTTTATATTTAATTGGTAAACAAGAGCAAAAATTGGTTACAAGTTGACTCTGATATTAAAAATTTAAGAAATATGAATTGAAAAGTAATAAAAGAGTAAACAAAATAAAAAATAGTAAATACAGATATCTTTATCTGAAAACCCTTTTTAAGTCTCACGTCTGATATATGTAACAAACTTCTGTGAAGATACGTGCTCTACTTTTAAAATTCATACACATGCATACTAATAGTAAAAAAAAACCTAGTTTAAATCTGAAATTCTTACAAAATCCTTTTGAAAATTCGCACCTTCAAAAGGAAATTTACATTAAAAATTTATTTACATCTTTTTCCATATGTTTTTGAAATTTTATGTGTAATTTTTTTTTTAGCTTATAGAAATATTCGTTCGTGTAACTTTTCTCAAACAAGGTAGCTCCTGTCTTGCATGGTGCTGCCCTCTACTCAAAGGAGAAAGATGACCATCCGTTTTGACTTCAAAACTTCAATATTTTATTATAAACATCTCTTTAAATTGCATATTTGCCGTAGAAAATGGGGATCATAAAAGAAAATTCATGTATGAAAACAAGTCCGCATCTTTAAGCTTGATGGCAAAGAATTCATTAAACGAGGAAGAAGAGAATTCCTTCATGGGAAATCAAGGACGAGAATCAAAGCTATAAAGGCATTACGAAATAATACCACGTAAACAAATTTCTTCTTTAAAGTGAAAAATTAATGATATTTTTTTTTCAAAAATAATGAAATTTTTTTTTTTTATTTCCTTCATGGTTAATTTTAAAAGTTTCACTTTAAGTTTCATTTACCAGAAGTTTTACTACAATTCATGCTTTAGAGGAAAGTTTTTAATAATTTATTGTTTCATTTTGGAAGTGTTCAGAAGATAACGAAATTTGATAATAATTTTCTTTTATATCCTTTCTTTCAAAAATTTGGCAAAAGATCCCAAATAAGAGTTTGAAATCAGATTTTGTCGGAGTTGTACTCAATACTAATAAACATTTTTTAGTCATACAGGAGCTTATTTTGGCTCATTCATGTAATATTTTCCTAGCTTTTAGTTTTTTACAATACAAATATTAAAATAAAACTAAAAATGGTGTTTTCAGTTCATATTTCATTTCACTATATCATCATTATTTAAAAAAAAACAATATAACTTACCATTCAATGAAAATAATATGTAACCACCGTGCATTTTTTGCAATTAGTTCAAATTGTATCTTATAATTAATAAACACTAAATTTTTTTCTCCTGTTTAATTCATCCATTATTTTCATCGTGATTCTTTATCTTAAGAAAGCAAATGTGTTAGAATATCTCATACAATGACCCTGTATTTTATGTGTTAGCTCAAAATTAGTTCCAAATATTTTTCATTTACATCAAGGACCACTTTTAGCTATTAAGAATTGCATATGATCGATTATTTATTTATGTATTAAAAGTAATGTGATAAGGCACTACGGTTCTAAATTGCATAGATTATTAAGGTTTATTTAAAATTCAATATCCTATCGAGTTCATCTTTTAATTTCAAAGAGAAAACTTATTATTCTTGTAGTTAAAAAAAAGATTATTTGATAAATAACACAGCCTGAAAGAAATCTCTTAAAATAATATTTTTGGGGAGTCCTTGTAATAATATATTGTATTTTAGAGAAATTTGGATAGTTACATACCAGTTTTTTTATTTCTTGTTTATAAGACTGTTCATACGATACTTTGGTTTTAAACCATTATTTAAAACTATTAATGCATTGTATAAAAAATATAGAATCAATTTAAAAGTAATCTTTTATTTTTTGTAAATCGCTTTTTAAAATTTTCAAACACATTTTGTAAGTTATTTTTAACTTTTTTAGAATTAACCCAATCTCGATCCTGGTCATCTATAAGATTCTGAATAGTTTTCAAAGTGAGGATAGTAATGATTTACTAGTTATTTATTTATTTGCTTGTTTTATTATTTATTCATTTATTTAGTTTTATTTCTATTAAATTATTTTCATTTAGCTATTTATTCTTTTTAATTTTCATTTAGTTATTTATTTTATTTTCATTTATTCATTTTGTTTTATTTTTATTTAATTATTTTATTTTATTTATATATACATTTTAACTGATAGGCAAGATTTCTTACTTAAAGTCTGCTATGTCTATAGTGCTAACTTAATTTATTTCATTTTCAAGTTGTTGAACTATGAACCCAAATCGGTTACTCTTGTTTTCCCCAGGGAACGTAAAACATTGCATTCAGTTCCTTCAAATATATAATTATCTATGACAGCGGTTGTAAAAAAAAAATTGGCTTCGCACCATTCGTCTAGTAAGGAAGATCGAACGGTATACCCCTGAGATAGAATGTTCGTAAATTATACACATTTCTTCTTCGAGTTTTGTTGCTTTTACTTTTCGAAGATGCTCTAAGAAACACTTTCGCGTATCCCGATGTATGAGTATTACAGTTTGAGAATCACTTGCCTATTTTATTAAATATTATAATTATTAATATAGTCTAGAACAAGGGACTGTTACTTTTTAACAATATAGTGTAGAACAAGGAACTGTAAATTATTAATAATATGGCCAAGAACAAAGAACTGTATCTTAGTAGGTCTTTGTAATAATAACATGACAAAATTAATATAATAAGCTCAACTTTTACTTTTTTGACTGATATATGTTATTAAACAAAGGAAATTAATTTAATACTTATAATATATTATAAATATTAATTTTTTTTACCATTATTACTAAAATTTAAAATTGGGCTGTTCTCTATTTTCTCTTCACTAATTTCGGGGACTTTACTGTAAATTGAGCTACATAAAATTACAATTTCTTCCGAACCCAAATGAAATGTGATTATGTAAATTCGATGAAGATAAGAAATGAAATGAACTGAATTAGAGATAATTATATATATAAGAGGAAAAAAAGTGAAATGAATGAGAACTGATAGAGAATAACGACAAGCTGATAGATATTTGAAAATTGGATCAAATCAACGTAATTAACCGCTTGGGCTGAAGCGACTTCCAGTTAAAGTAATAAGATATATACCGGCTGTAAGCAAAAAATGTTTTAATAAAAACTAGAGATCTGGTAAGCTAAGACTTTATTAATTGATCATAATCTAGAATCGATGAGTTGAGTGGGATTTGAAAGAGAGCGGCCTTATCTACTCTTCATTGATGAATAAAATATTTTATCTTGTTTTATGTCTTCAATGAGAGTTTTGTTGTTATTGGCTGTTTAATTAAGAGGAACAATGAAATAATGAAGAAAGGGCATCACACACATTCCGAAAATAGTTTTTTACAGCACTCCTGAAAAGGTTTTAGTTTAGTTTAGTTTTTATTAACGTCGCACTAGAAACAACACGAGGGCTATTGGAGACGAAGCTCGTAATTTTGAACCTCGTTCAAGTGACGAGGATGACACTTGAGCTGGCACCCCCTCTCCTAATCACTCCTGAAAACGATGATAAATATTTAAATTTCTTTTCGGGAGTAATTAATTGTTAATTTATGGGTACCAAGGCAATATAGAATGTAAGATTCCTTGTTTGAATAATATTTTAATAATTTTACGTAATTAGAAAAGTAGTTTTTTAGTCAAGGAAAAAAGAAATTTCCTTCTCAGTTGAATATAAACATGATTTTTGAGATTTCATAATTTATATTTGCATTTAAGTACAACTAAAATTTTTAGAGATATCACAATACAATTTCTTCGAAAAAATTATAGAACTTACTAACTTTGGAAACTTTAATTTTCTTCTGTTTTTCATATATAAAATTACTTTTTTAAAAATGTACGCATTATCAAGAGAAAAATATTTTTTGTTTAATATAAGCAGAAGTATTCTTTTTCGTAGCATAAAAAATTTGGAACCGTATAGTGAAATAGTTTTTAAGTGTGCTTAAATACAATTATTTTACATGTTCACAAAAATCATCTCCATATGCAACAAAGAAAGGGAGGGTAAAAAAAATTGTTTTAAATAAAAATCTATTTTTATAACTCTATAGAATGATTAAAATGTATTTATTAAGCACAGAACAAAATGTAAGCTCTTCTTTTAATTTTGAAAATTATGTATCCTATGTAGAAACAGAGCCTTAATTTAGGCATTTTAATATTCCGTGCATGTTTTGGAATTCTTAACTGATTGTGTAGTTTTCAACACT
This sequence comes from Nephila pilipes, assembly GCA_019974015.1. Taxonomy (NCBI): domain Eukaryota; kingdom Metazoa; phylum Arthropoda; class Arachnida; order Araneae; family Nephilidae; genus Nephila; species Nephila pilipes. The sequence goes on along the minus strand of BMAW01018810.1, from coordinate 723,124 downwards.
CTATTCTTAAAATCTTACTAATTTTAAGGTTCTTTTTTATTACCTTTCAATTCAGCAGTAAGGGCTCGCATTAATTTTCTTACCATACTACATTAGGATACCTAATCGATTGTATTCCTGTTTTCAAAAAACGAAGAAACAAATTGTCATCGATTCATTAAGAAGTACTACACTGATGACAACCCCTTAATACAAAATTCAAATGAACAGCATCGTCAACATAATCTTGCATGTCTGATTACTTTTGAGTCGAAATGTCACTCCCATTCCTTCGGCACCGTACCACTCAATCGCAATCCGAGATAATTAAAAACAAAACGTGCGCTGCAATCCGACCCATACATTTTCCAATCATTATTTGCCACTCAAACCTTTTCCTCTTGTTGTTGCGGTTTCGAAACGGTGAGAACCCGACCAAACTGCTTTTCATGTCCGACCCGACCAAAGAATCAAATGAAAGGGGTGGCATGTAGGGATCTTTACAGGCAAGGGGACAGGTGCCATTTAATTTGATGGATGAATCGACCCCAGCAGTGTCTAATCAACCGCACGATGGCGGTGTCACATCATTTTTCATCTGCCCCTTGTAATTGCTACTTCCCTTTTTAATACCTCAAAATGAATGAGAGTGTGTGCTATGTCCGCCGAGGAGCTCTGGTACTTTGGGCGTCTTTCATCTTTTATTGTTTTTCTTCTTATTTTCTTTTTTCATCTTCTACTCCTTTATTTTATTTTTTTTAAATTACCGACTTTCTTCCATGAAAGGGCTTCTAAAAAGGAAGATGACGAAGATGAAAGGTTGAGGAATGAAGAATGAAATCGTGCCGTACGTCAATTTGGAGATCGTTTCCAACACGTTCCAGGCTCCTTAAGTGCCCGAACATACATTAAATAATTATGCGGGAAGCTTGCATCGAGTAATGACTCTTGGCAAGGATGCTTAATTAGATAGGAATTCATTAGATTTCCATCTGCTGGAATTCGACGTCAGCTTGATTTGAATGTAATTGTACGTTTGGCAAATTCGAGATTTATTCCGATAAGCAAACGTGTAGACAAATGTCTAGATACATTTGTGTAAAGAATGGCATGAAGATAGAGCTTATCTCGTTGGTAGTGTGCATCATCGCATTCGTAATAACAGATCTTCAGATTTTATTTCTCGATTTGTAATCTTTAAATATACTTATATGGATGGTGTGCCTCGTAATTTAAATCTTTGTTAACTCGAAAGCAATCATTTTCTATAATATTGTTGAAAATTGTCCTTCTAAATTTACAGATTGCAATGTAGAATATATAAAGAGATAGAATATAAGGGTGGTAGTAGCGTGAGACTTCTAATTTGTAATAATGTATCTCCTATAGGTGTTCATATTTTATTTCTCAATTTGTCAGCTCTAGATTTATGCCCTATAGGCATCTAACATCATTTTTAAAGCTTTATAAACTCAAGAACAGTTCATTTTCTATAATGGTGTAGAAAATTTTTCATCTAAGCTTAGAGAATACAACTTAGAATAAAAATAAGGAAATTTTAAAATTGAGATTTATTTCGATAAGCAACAAAACAAATGGCAACAAAACAAAAAAAAATGTGCAAACAAATGTCTAGATGAATTTGCTTAAAGAATGAAATGAAGATGACATTTATCTTATTAATGGTGTGCTTTATCACATTAGTAAAAAATGTTTTCCTAGAAATGTTCATGTTTTATTCCCCGATTAGTGATCCTTAAATTTAAGTCATACAGATATTGCATAACATAATTTAGAGCTTTGTTAACTCTCAAAAGGAATCATTTTTTTTTTATAATTAACGATTTTACAATTTCATATAATCTTTTCAACCATGTTTTTAGAATGCAATGTGCAATATAAAAAGAGTTGGAATGTGATAAAGAAAAATATAGTTCAAAATTGTTCCGATAGGTTAACATGGGGACAAATATACTGATGTAATTGTGTGAAGAATGAAATAAAGATGATGCTGATCTTTTTGGCAGTGATCATCACCACTTACACACTCACTTGCAATAACTGTTTTTATAAATTGAAAAATGTTTATATTTTATTTCTATAATAAAGTTTCATATTTTATTTCTCGACTTGTGAATTATAAATTTAAATCATATAAGTACTGTATATCATAATTTAAAGTTTCCTTAACTCAAAAACAAATATAAGAAAATTGTTCATCCATGTTTTTAGATTATAACATAGCATATATAGAGATAGTTACAATAAAATAAAGAAAAAATCTTAATTCGGCATTTATTCTTATAAGCAAACGTCTAGAAGCATTTATGAAAATAATGAAATTAAGATGTAACTACTTATGTTGTTGACAGAGTAAATCATCACATTTTTGTAATATAGCTGACCTCCAGAAATATTCATCTTTCATTTTCACGATCCAGATCTCGATTTAAGTCAAACAAATATTTCACATCATAATTTAAAGCTATATTAATTCAAAAGCGATTATTAATTATATACTTGTTCAAAATTTCATCCATGTTTATAAATTACAATATGTGTAGAGTATAGAGAGTTAGAATTTAAAAAGAAAAACATCTAAAGTCAAGGTTTATTCCGATTAAAAACGAGTGAAAAGTTTCTAGATGCACATGTATGAAACAATGAGTGAAAGTGGCGCTTATCTTGTTTGCAGTGTGCATCACTGTATATTATCACAATCACAATTGTAATAATTTATCTCTTAGAAATGTTTAAATTTTATTCCTCGATTTCAAAGCTCGAAATTTAAATCATACAAATGTCACTGCCACAATTTTAAGATTTGTTAACTAAAAAACAATTATGTATTATGATCTTGAGGAAAACTTCTCGTTCGTTTTACAGATTGCAATGTAGAATACATAAAAAATTGGATAAAAGAAAAAGAAATTTATATTAAAGATTTATTCAATAAAATTGAAGAAAAATTGCACTTTTCTTCTTGGCAATACGCATGATCACATTTGTAACAAGTTCTTCCATAAATGTTCATATTTTATATCACGATTTGTGAACCATAAATTTGAGTCACGCGGATATAGCACATCATGATTTGAAGTTTGGTTAACTCAAAAACAATTATGTTCCATTAACTTGTTGAAGATTGTTCTTGCATGCTTGTGAATTACAGTATAGAACATATTGAGTTAGAATAAAAGAAATAAATATCTTGTTTTATAATCTGCAATTAAAATATAATTGTGCATATTCAAAACAAAAATAATTATACTTAAATATTGTTTTATAACTTTCTAGAGTGCCTTAAAATTATGCAGTTATTTTTTAAATGAATACAGCTTTTGAAAATGAATTAATTCATATTGTTTCTTAAAGTATTAAAGGTTTGTATAAACTTACACAAAAAAAAGTCTCTGTTGATTCTTTTGGTATTTTATCCAACTTATTGTCTCTGATCATAAGGCACAGTAGCCTAGAAGTCATGGTGGCGAACACGCAGTCAGCTTTGTTTCTGTCTTGTCTTGTAGGTTCAAGCCCAGGTGCCACTAAAGACCCGCCGTGTAGCTGGACTGATGCACTTAAATCTGTCGAGGCTAAAAGTCCTTCCATTCGAGTATTGTGGAGGCTTGGAGAGGAGGTGCCAGTTCTGGTGTTATCCTTGTCACTTGACCGAGGTTCAAAATAACGAGGTCTGTCGCTAGAATCCCTCGTATTACTTCTAAGCTCTACGTTAACTACTTTAATGGAGGCATAATCACACTAAATAGCAAAAACATGCAGAAACATAACATAAGGAACTGCGTCATCAGACGCATTCCCTGAGAAGGGAAAAATCTTTAAATTCCACACTACTATAAACGTTGTCTCTACAGAATGTGATTAAAGACGTTCTCCTAATTAAAGAGGTTAATAAATAAATAAAATTAAGAGCATAGATAAATAAAGAGCCCTCTTATTGGTTCTAAGTGCAACGTTAACAAAATAAGTAATCAATCTACTAGTCTATAATCACTATGGCTCGGTAACTTTTTGTAAGAAATCCTTTTTTAGCATTAATCATGCATCAATAAGTTTCTAAGAGAAAATTTGCATTAATGAATACCATAATCTAAAAATATTAGTTCAGAATGATCTCACATTTAGGTATGATAACTCTGTTTCACTAAGTAGAGTTTTAGTCCATCATTTCGAATATTTTTCACTTCCATATTAAATACACGTCCACGGTAGCCTGTTGGTTGTGATCCCGAACTCGATGCCGTCGTTATTTTTGCCAAGTCATCGATTCGAGTCCTGATACTACAGACCCACCGTATAGCAAGGCTAATGCACGTCAAATGTAGTCGAAGTTCCATGTCTTCCCATTATCGTAGTGTGGAAGTTTGGAGAGGGAGGTGTCATCCTCGTCACTTGATCGAAGTTCAGAATTGCGAGGTCCGTGGCCAATAGCCTTCATGTTGCTTCTCAGTGTCACATCAATAAATAATCAGTAAATTAATAAAGTACCTTTTAAATATTTTACTCAATATACTTTTCAAAAATCCAATGATATATTTTTTTTTCGCTTAACAGTTGTTAATACTTTATGGTAACACCAATCTGCCTTAGAAGCGCTATCTGTCGTCAGAACAAGAGCTTTTTTTGAATCACCCTCGAATAACTCTATTTTAAGCCTTTCTTTTTCTCTGAAACATTCTTAAAAATATATTGACATTTTGTAACTTGATAAATGAAACAACTTTAGAAGTATAATTCATAGTAATGTTTGGGAAATTGAAGGCAATAGTGTTGCATAAAGAAAGAAGGATTGATAATCAAAATAAAAATAATCCTGCAACATAATATGCCAAAATTTGTTGATTTCGTAAAATTTTTAAGTTAGTTGTTAGTTTTTGCTACTGAAAACTTTAAAAATTCTTTTTCAAAAAATAAATAAATGGATTTTAACAATGCATAAACATTGAAAGTACAGCGAATGAAATATTCGTAACTAGAATTTAATATCTAATATAATTTCTATACATCACACATTCATAAAGAAATAGTTTTTCTTAAAATTACTATCGATAATTATCATCGTAATGATATAATTTTCTTCAACACCAGAAACAAATTTCGCTGATTGTACTATCATAAATTGTGGCTAAAGAAAAATCTACCATTAGTAATGAAATATAAATAACTACATCATTTCGCAATTAAAGAAAAACTGCTAATTTATGTCATAATGATATATTTCTTACTATTTATGATATAGCCTTATCGCTGTCATGTATATCAGTGCTATTTTATGTATATGTAATAGGCATCTTTGCATACTAACTATGACATTGTAGGTATATAAGAAAAAATGTGAATAGCTTAACTCTAAAATTTGCATTATATTCAGATTTAAAGTTAGGTATCAAATCATATTTTTTTCAAGCCATAATATTTTTTTCTAAATTGCTCTTAAAAAAAGGATAAACTATGGATTCTATCTAGCAAAAGATAATGAACTAACATTGAGAAATGCCCTGAAACGAATAGTTTCTGTTTGAAAACCTGTTTGAACTTGTTAAAAAACTCTTGTTCGGCTTTTGTAAATCGGTTTTCTCGTTTTGAATATTTAAATAATACCGATTTCTCTCTTCCGTTTTTTTTTTTTTTTTTTTTTGTCATTTTACTTTTATTTGAGCTTCCGAGCAATTAAACGATTCTGAAGGAAAACCACCGCAATGAAAAAAAATGGAAATTAAAGGGAAAAAAAACATCTCCTCCTATTATAATTCCAATTCATCTAAAAAAAATTCTCCTTACAGTCCTCACCGTGAAGTTTTACGTAAAAAAAGGTGAAAAAAAATCTGAATAGGGTAGAGACATTTAAAAAAAATGACAACTACAGAAAAAATCGGATGAAAGGGGGAGGGAGCACAAAAAAAAAAAGAGTAAAGTTAAGTGAAGTAATAAAGAGACAGAGAAAATTCTCCATCTGTCATTTACCGCTGCTAATTTAAATCCCGCAGAAACAGGGTCTGCCATCAGAACTGTCATTTTAATTTGTCGTTCAACTCTTAAATTACCGAGCTGTCTGCAAAGAAAGTAAAATTTCTCCAAGAAAGGGAAATTTCAAGATTCCTTTCCTCCCTCATTTTCTATCTAACGGTTATAAAGCGACATGCTCTTGAGCAAAGTGGTGCAAGTCAGAATTATTAGAATTAGGAATATGAACTTCAATTATAGCGGGTTAATTGCGTGATTAAGAATTATTGCACCACATTTAATTTTAAACGAAGTGTTAAGGAGTGAAGTGTTTAGCTTTGTAGTTAATGATTTTTCATCATTATTTCGGAGCTATTATTAGCCTGGAAGTTATTAAATTTGATTTAAATGATAGGTGCACACACCATGCATAAATGTGTCAAAATTACCCAAAACAATTATTTTTAGTCATATAAATAACGTACATCCTATTTCTTTTGCTTTAAATTTAATGCCAGTTGGGCAAGCATTGCTTTTATCAAAAAATTTATATCACTGTTAGCATATTAAAATGACGGTTTTTTAATAAAATTATAACTAATCTCAGGAAAATAAAATGTCAAGTAGTGCTATAAAGCTGATAGAGCTAATAACGTTTAATAAAAATTTTAATAAAACAATGAAAAATTTAACGCTTTTTAAAATAATTTTCTATTTTTAAAAGCCATGTCTTCAAGTAGTAAAAGTTCAGTTTGATTAAAAAAAATACCAAATAGATAATGAAAAGAATATTGTATTTTATTTGTTAAGAAATGAAACTAAGATTATTCTTATTTGCTAAATATATTGTAATTTTTCGTGTGTAATTCAAAATAATCCATAACAATTATGCGCGTTAGAATATTTTGAGTAAATTATTTACATATATTACCTACAAAACATATCTTTATGTACATATGAGTAAATTCATTCCAAATAATGCGTTTAACACGGTGATGAAAATTGTCCATGCATCAACTACTTTTCTTTCTTTTTTTATAGAATATTTGTAACCTTTAATATCCTTCGGAGTTTCCCCCTCCACCTTAGTACAGTAAACTCTCTTTAATTCGGCCCAATCAGGATGCAGACAGAGGCGGATTGGTGATTTTTCCGGATAATCGAACGTCAGCATAATTTTAATGGGAATACCTAAGATAAATCACTGTAGATAAAAATGTAAGCAATTAAAACATGTACTTGATATTTTTACAAACATTCTGAACATGAGTAGGTGATGTTCATATCCAACAAAGTATTCTTCATTTTCGTTACCACAGAATTGAATTCAAATATTGGGTATTATTTTAATTGAATATCCCTGAATTGATAGTAAAAAAAATGAACACACACTACTCAGAAGAAAAATCAATAACGTTCAATGAAAATTAAAATAAATTCTAGATTTTTAATTATGACTAGTTTTTGTTACATACTGAGAGTCAGATGCATAAGGTACCTAGTTTTATGAACGCTCGAAAAACAATTGTTGGGTTTCGAGAGCAATTTACTGTGTAGTAGACTGTATATACACAGTTATAATATTGAACAAAATTGAAATGTAAACCAATAGCAAGTAAGAAACACTGTACTGAAATAAAAAAAATTGACAATTATTGCAAGCCCTGGGTGAAAATACGAGCAGCTCTGCGTCGCAATCTAGCGATTTAGGTAAGCAAACACTCGATTCCACTCGAAAATATACGAAAGCAAACAACTCGATTGGTGCTGAATTAAAAAACGCGTCGAAATATTGAATGCTTGATTGAAGAGTTCTTACTGTATTTTGATTTGTTGAACGTACTTTAATATAATAGAATTAAATCATAATATAATTGGTAAAAGTTAAAAATAAATTTAATTTGTTTAGTAATTTGTGTTACTAATTGTTATTTTATTTAAACTTTAGTCCTATTTATATTTATTTTATATCTCAGTCCTTCATTATAATTTCACTGATATTACCATATAACTAACTCATTTTGTTTGTTGTTGAAATGCACATTATATGCGTGAAAGAATAAATTTATTTCAGAACTTATCGGTATACTTATTTTTTAAGTATATTGATTATTATACAAAAACAATTTGTGCTTTATTAAATTACATGTTTATATTTTTAGTTTTTATTCACCTAAGTATCCATTACAATAAAAATATTTTATAAAACGTGTTACGATACGAAAATTATACTTTTTGTAAATCCTTAAAAAGAAATACATTTTCATTAATTTGAGACATAAATCTATAAATTTCAATTTTCTAGAAATCCAGAACAAGAGGCAAACGCAAATAAGATACAAATTACTTTAGATGAAATATTTTGTGTATAAATTTCTTCATATAAAACTCAATTATTCTTATAAATAAGAGAAATTTTAAAATTATACATAATTTATTTTTATGAAATACTTCTTGAAACATTATATATGTGTGTGTGTATTATTTTCTATACTTTGAGCAATAAAATGCACAACAAATTAGAATAAAATAATAAAGATTAACCTGTGTAGTTTTATCTCATCTTACACATGAGATCTAAGCCAATTTTCAAAGTTCTGGAAATAACATTTCACCTAACACAGATTCATTTTTCTCTACTTAATGGTTTTCTTTAAGCATGACCTTGTTACGACGTCTGTAATGTGTTTTATGATGATGATTAATGAAGATTTAATAATTACTTTTACTCATGAAGTAGTCACATCAACTACTTGAATGACCTTGCATTATTACATGAAACATTTATTATAAGAGACTAAGTAATGATCATTAGAGAATTAATTTCAAGTTTTACACAGGAAAAAAAACTTTTCTTAAATACTTACAGAAGTGATAAATCATTCAAAAATATGAAAGGAAAGAGTCTCTCAGTGATAATTTATTGATGTTTTGACGGGAAATAATTAAATTATTTTCATTTGTTGCCATCTTAGTCAACAGTTTGTAGATCTAGAACGATTTTTAAAGCTTATGTGCACTGACTGAAGATTCTATCAGAAATAGGTTTTCAACGCCTGTTGTAAAAAAAAAAAAATGATACATGACAATTTTGGTGATTGATTGATTGTTTAATTAAAATCACACTTGAAGCAACATGAGGGCTATTGGCGACGGACCTTGTAATTTTGAACCTCTGTTCAGTGAAGGGGACGACACCTGTGCTGGAACGTCCCTTTGAACATCACCATCAGCCCCACTATACGGGGGGGGGGGGGGCCTTCAATGTCATCTGAGCTCGAATCCACGAATCGAAGAAACAACGTCGGCCGTGTGGTTGCCACCATGACCACTTCACTACCGCGGGTATTGTGAATAAACAAAATGTTGGATGAAATACTAAATGAATCAACAGAGAATTTGGAGGTTTTTCAAGTGAGTTTATACATTATAAAACTTTAAGAAACGGCATTAATTTATTAGTTAATTTTGAAAATCCATAATCATTTGAAAAATAACTTCATAATAACTAATAATAACTTTAGAATTATTCATTC
>BMAW01018810.1:682013-713638 GCA_019974015.1 Nephila pilipes | reverse complement strand
CCACGTGTAAAAGAAAAGATTTAAATTATGATTTGTAGTGTTAGTACAATAATCTCATTTGCATACATCGCAATTATCACCTAATACAAATCCTTAGCTATCATATCGAATGTTATTCATTGATTTAATTATTATTCTTTCAAATTAAGATAGAGCATTAAATTAATCAAACTGACAGAGTTACACTGTATGCAAATTTAAAATTTATTGTGAGGCACATTTGAATAAATACATCCAATTAAATATTGTGTGGGTAAAATTAAGATAAATAAGCTTTCAGAATCCTTGATTATCCTGTCTGATATCGAAATAAAAAATGAGCTTCTTATCAGATAAAACAGCGAAATCTAAGTACTTTTTTGTGTAATCATAAAACAGCAAACATTTAGATGTTAGATGTCACGATGAACTTCGGCATATTTTCTCTCTATTTTAAATACGCAACAAAAAATTCTAAAAAAGGTAAATTAATATTGGTTTATCCATTCCTGTGTTTAAATATTTCTATAGCATATTCTACTCAAATACAATTTAGTACGGATAAGAATTATTATTAGTTCATGCAAACTTGTATTTTTATATTATTTTAGTACATTCTATTTAACATACGTTGCACAAATTTAAAAAAAAAGGTGAATAAATATCTCTCAGTTCATTCAAATTTATGTAAATATTACTTTAGCATATATTCTATTCAGCATACGTAGTACAAATAAAGAAAGGAGAGGGGGGTAGTAATATTGGTTCATTCAAGCTTATATCTATATATTTCTTTGAATATATTCCATTTAATATACGTAGCAGAAATAAAAAAAAAAAGGGGGGGAAAATTTGGTTTAAATACAACTCTTATTTATATATATATCTAGTGTTTAAAATATATATATATATATATATATATATATATATATACCAAAAAAAGAAGGGAATTAATAAAGATTTACCCAAACTTGTACGAAAATGTTAAAAACTTAAATATTTTATTAAAGTAAATACATAAAAATTACAGTAAATACATATAATATTTTATTAAAGTAAATACTTATAAACTATTACTTTATAAATATTTTATAAAGTAATATTTTTTTTTGGAGGGGGTGGGGATCATGGCACCTCTAAGTTCATGAAGAAGATCGAATGTAATCCCAAGATAGGATAATCACAAATTAAATGTGCAGGATCTGTTCTTCAAGAATTATTTGCAGAGCTGCTCACGTATCATTTTGGAATATCTTCGCGTACAGTCAAAGATACACATATCACAGTTTGAGTATCATGTCTGTAAAGGATGTTTTTGTCAGGTTGCGGGTTGGAGTCCTGATTCCAATAAAGACCCTGCATGTTGCGGGACTGACAAGTTGAGTTTGTCGAAACTCCAACTCATCCCGTTCGTATGATGTGGAAATTTAGAGAGGTACCAGATCAGGTGTTGTCCTCGAGGCTCAACATTGCGAGGTCCGTCGCCAATACCCTTCGCGTGTGTGTTGCGTCTAAATGTATGACATTATTAAATAATCAATTAATCACTTTTTTTAAAAAAAAAATAATAGTCAAATATAGTTTTCTAATGGTCGTTGAAATTTGTAGTAGAGTTTCTTTTTTTTAAAAAAAAAATATTTCGATTCAAATATTTTTTTTTGAAAAACAAATTTTGTTTTTTAAGTTATGAACAAGAGCATTTCGTATGATTTATTTTTACACTACCGTTCTCTTATTCGACTGTACAGATTCAAAAAAAAAAATGTTACAGGAATTTCTTAAAATTTACTTAAACTTTTGTATAATTTAAAAATTTATGAAACATCTGATATATTTCTTTAAATATTGAAAGGCTGAAAAAAGGAATTTTATTTATATTAAGTAAGTTTGAGTTTGAGAATTTTACCTTACTTAAGAAGTGGTTGAATATATTTTTATTGAAGTAAGTTACATTCGAACACCTTCGTAATTAGTTTGGCATAGGATATTAAAGAAATAAAAATCGAATAAAACTAATTTCAATTACAAATCACGCAAAATATATGTCATAATGTAATGTTCTCTTCAATAAAAAGCTCAAACAATTAGCCGAAAATAGTGCTATTTTTTTCGGACTCAACTTTGATTTAATAACTGAAAACCGTTAATGTGTTAAACAATATTCAAGGCTTGAATTAAAGTAGTATCCTCATGATCATAGCTTTTTTCCTTTTATTCGATTTTCACAATTCTTGTTGTATATGAATGTTACATGTATATTTTAGGAAATGCTTGAAACCCTTTCCGACACATCCCCATTCTTTCCCCCGTACTGGCGTAGTAAGTCTGACAAAACCGTTGAGAGAAGAATTCCGGTGATATTTGTCGACACTAAGCTTTAATGAAAGCTTTAACCTTGTTGTCATAATAAAGGGCTGTCCTTAAAGGAACTCATTCGCTTTTGGGAATATGTAAGAGCATTTTAGTTTGTATAAGCTTACAGTCCCCCCTCAGTTGTCAGAAACCCAATGACGTCTCGCTGTTTTGACCACATTTCCATGGTGGTCAACATCTCCTTCAGTTCTCAGGACATCTGGAGACAAAAAAGAATTATGTACATTACTTTCAGAACATATATGCAGCTATTCACTGATTATTAGTATCGCACTTTGTAATTACACGAGAGCTATTAGTGAAGGACCTTGTAATTTTGAGCTTTTGTCAAGTGACGAGGACTACACCTGAGATATGTTCTCCGAATATTTAATGTGCATTAGCCCCACTACACGGTGGGTCTTTAGTGGAATCAAGACTCAGACCTGGAACGAAAACAAAGGTGAACGCCATTTCGCGACCATGACCACTAGGCTATCAAGGCTAAGAACCTATGCAGTTTTCAAATGCAGCAAGAATTTTGAAAATAGAGTAAAAAAAAAATATATGAAGGAATACTCTTCAGTCAAACCTCGTAACTGTAATAGAATCAGAGGAAGAATAGTAATTTTGGATATGTATAAAATATTTGTTGCTAAAATGAGAAAAACGAAAAGGATCAATTTAATGTCGTTAAAATTATTTTAACTATCCCTCAATAAATTGAATCACATTGTGAGTTTTAAATAATATTTTATGGTTTACTTAACAGTCAGTTACTTAAAAAAACATTTGAATAATTTTTTTTTCTTTGCATGACTTATGAAAAAGCCTTTATTATTTATAAAAATTTTTTATAAATAAAATATATGTCACTTATAACAGAATTCTTAATTAAAATGGTTTGAACATAGAGAATAAATAATTAAAGTGGGTTTTATTCTTTTTCTTTCATATTGATCTTCTGTTAATGTAATTTTAATAGGCAAATATAAAGAGTACTTGTTCTTCTACATAACTGTATGTGTGTACACGTATAGTGAAATCATTATTTTGACAGTTAATGCAGGTACCCCAAATTATTCTTTAAATACGTTAAATATTGATTCACATAATGACTTGAAATAATTGAAAACACGAGTAATTCATGACATAAAGGAATTAAATGTTTGATCAATTAAATGAATAGAAATTAATTAATTGAATTAATGCTAAATATAATATAAGAGAGAAAAGTTGAACCCTCCCATCTAGAAAAAATACTGCAAATGCTATTACTTTTTGCTTTGGTTGATTTTATTATCGTCGCACAAGAAACAACACGAGGGCAATTGGTGACGGACTTCGCAATTTTGAACCTCATTCAAGTGACGAGGATGACACTTGAGCTGGCAACCCCTCTCCTAATTTTCACAACACACCAATTGGAGGAATTTGGGCTTCGACAAATTCAACATGCATCAGTCCCGTCTACACGGCGGGTCTTTAGTGGAATCAAGGCTCGATCCTGCAACTCGACGAAAACCTCTGGTCGCACGGCCGCTACCATTACAATTAGGCTACCGCGGCCTTACTTTTTGTTATTTTATGCTGCTTTCTTTTCGAGCTGCCTGAAAAATTTTAAATTATAATTTGAATTCCATCAAAGAGTATTGGTAGAACTTTAGGAGATGCTACACACACATGTTTTAGAAATATATGCGTCTTAGTAAATTAATATTGAATTATAGAAATTTGGAATAGCAATATATATAGTTATATATATATATACATAAACTCTGATGCTTTCCTGGTAAATCTGTTGAGGATCAAAATTATAGGATCCGTTGCCAATAGTGTGATTTATTTTCAGTGCGGTGTCAAACCAAAGCTAAAATTGGAATTTTTTTATCAACATAAAAAATAATCAAATATAACAATACATTAACAACTAAAGCTGTTAAAAATGAATAATTTCTAGCATATCAGTTTCGAAAGATAAACTGCTTTTTATCTCTTAACTCTTCAGACTTAATGAACAAATCAAAAATAAAGAATATGTATATACCATTCTTCTTCCAAGTGACGACCCCCACTTTCTTTCGATGCCTGCGTTTTCTTAATAACATTCGTGGGTTATTTAGAAAAATCCCGATTTGTCATTCATATGAGAATGTTGTTCATTTTTCTTTTTCATTACTTCCCCCTCCAATTCGCAAATAAATGTCCCCCACCTCCATCAAGCGACAGTTCCAATTATTATTTCATCTCATAAAGTATCCAAATGTTTCTTTCATTACATTATGAAGGAATAACTTGCGGATATGATTTTTAAGTACCTTTTTTGCATATTTGATGATTTCCTGTTAAAGGACCTTATTTGGTAGGCATATTTTTTTACTGCAGATTATTTTGAGATTTAGGGAAACCAATAGCTATTTAATAGTTTTGTTCTTGATTCCAACAACATGAATTTTTTTTAAAAAAAACTATATGGGAAGTAATAAGTTTTCAAAAATAAATATATATGTTTAAATTAACTTCTAAATATGTGTCAACGTGAATTTTGATAACGCTGGCTTGGTTTCATGTTTATCTTTTGCGATGAATATGTATTTGAAAGCTTTATGAAAGATTTTGAAAATGCCAGAAATAAAAAGAGAGAGAGTAATTGATCAAACAGAAAGAATGAAAATGATTTTTTCCCTGTCTTTCGGAAACAATATTTCCAACATTATGATTTTTTTTTCATAATTTGCAAAATTATTCACGAAACTGAACATGCAGAATAATTTTTTTATTAATGTTTTATTATTTATGTCATATTAGTACAAAAAAATTCAAAATTTTTTATTCAGTTAAATATTATTTTAAGTTCTATAGACACTATCCTTAAATATATTTCAATAATATAGAAATGAAATAAAATTATGAAATTTAATATTGTGAATAAGCGATTATTTTAGTAAATGCAAAGGAATTTATCGAAGTTGGAATAAGTAGTTCTCTTCCAATCTCTTTATGAACAGAGAATGAATCAACTAGTCCAAAAAATTCATGGAATATTTGTACGTTTAGTGCAATAACTTTTAAAGGAAGTAGTTGGAATCTGGCGATACCTTCATAATAAGTCTGCACAATTATCAAACTACAGTGACAAGATATTTTTACGCAGTTTACCGTCTTTCAAATGTAGGAAAAGTTCACGCAATAAATAAGCAGGTTGTTTCCAAATGCATTTAAATTTTTTTCAGACTCTTTAGTGAATACACAATATTTTCTTTTGTCAGAGAACCGCAAACTCGCACACACATAAATACATAACACCAATTCGAAGTTTAAGCAACCATAGCAATTCCGATCACTTATTTACAATATCGCATTAATAAACATATATATTATCTCCACATTCACGAAATGATACACACATTGTCTAACAGTATACCATCCGAAAATTGTGCTAGAGTTATCTACTTTTGTCTAGATACATCGAGTTTCCTCGCCAAATTTGTCGCCGTTGCAAAATCGCCCCTATTTACTCAGCGTTATTTCCAAACGTGTTATCACTATAACTGTAACACTATCTTTCCATTTACAATAGCCTTTTTTGCAAGGAAGACAACAAACTCTAAGCTTTCCGCATCACAATAAGTTTGAACAAAAAAAGAATGCACATTAAAAAAAAGGACCGTGCTAAGAACTCCGCGATTACAGTGCTAAAATAACCATATGAATAGGTTGAATATAATCAATAAACTATATCCAATGAACGTAACACTTCTTGGTTAGTATGACAGATTTAAAAAAAAAAAAAACGAAACTATGCTGAACTGTACGTCTGATACAAGATTATAACATTATAAAACTGTCAAATGTCGCAATGGTAAGAATTTAATTAATAGTTTCAGTAATCCATTCAGTTATTCACTGCAGTTTATCATGAAAGCATTTCCTTCCGTTTGAATGTCTGTGGTTTTTCTACTCATACGCATTGTTTATTTTTTAACAGGTGAAAAGCAACGACAATGTGTAATTCAAGAGAAGGATATATGAGATAATAGAGTTCGCAAGGTTTCTTTACTACAATGGCAGACAGCTAATATTTTAAAACAGCTTTTAAATCTTGATTTTTGTTATCTCCATGCTAAACTTTTGTTAAATATTACCTGTCAACGCGTTGCACTTATTGATTTGCATATTTCTTATTGTTTCATTTATTCCTTTGTTGACTGAAAAATTTCCTGATATATTTGCATACAATTCTATTCAATTTCATGTTGCTATCATTTTTAAAATGTCTTTAATAGAAATATTAATATTTGTAAATGTTTTATATCAACAAAAATAAACTCACACAGAATTTATGCTAAGAAATGTATATATATATATATATATTACCAGGAATCCAACGGACTAGTCTTGGATCTGTGAACTTGGAATGAGAAAAATTTAATCTCCTTACCTTCCTTTTCAGAGATGACGCATATATGTCTTTAAATTTTCTTCTTTTACTAGTGTTTGATGTAGTATTAATTTGTACCTGAAATCTAGGTAACATCGCAATATTTTTTTTTTAAAAAAAAAGAATTATATTTAAGATAAATAACGAAACTCTTTCCTCTGATATATTATTATTGTTCGATTTTTTTAAAAAAAAGTTTGGATGCTTTTCTACATTATTGTTTCTTGCTATATTAAAAATTCATGTGTTATTATTTAATGGTGGAGAAAGAAATTCAGCTTTGTCTCATCTTATTTTTCATTTTTTTTCTTTTCTTTTTACAAAATAAGAAACTGGTTTCCTTTGTAAATTGACTTATTGTATAAGTAAATTATATGGGAATTATAAGTATGAATAGAGAAAATGATTCTTGATAGGATAATTTAATTTTGGAACCGGTCCGTGGCTCTTATCCTAATTACAAAGAATGATTTAAAGAAATCCTTGTTTAGGTGATGGTGACCTAACACATCACTGAGAAAAATTTGCATCATTACTTAAAAATTTTCAGGGGGAAAAAAATTGAACGTAAAAACCTTCGGCGCCAAGTGGTTTTCTACCCTGTCGAGAGGGAGAGATAAATTAGTGACCTTGGATGTCTGGTGTGCCAGCTGGTGGTTGTTTCGAACTCTGGTCCAGTGGGTCTTATGAAAAGTTGGCAGGTCCCTTTTTGCTGTGCCTTAAACAACTAGGCTGAAAAAGACGGCTCTTTCCGGCTGATTATTAAGGCGTTTTAACATCTGGCGTTGTTGTTGTGGAGAGTCGCTTACGTCTGTTGGGGTTATACGAAAAGAAACCGGTTCTGGAGGCCATACAAATAAAAAAAAGAACAAAATAATTTTAAAAATTGCCAAATCTTGCGTCATATACTACTCTAAAGAAGCTCTTCAGTGGTGGATTGTTGAGCTTAAAAAATTCTGGGACTCATTGTAGTGACTAATACATAAACCTTTCTAAAAACGCAGTAATGTTTTTGTTGCTGTTTTCTAGTACAGAGCTTGCTGAACCGGAGTCTTTTTTCCCCGTATACTTGAAAAATATGTAAACATAGTTCTGTATTTGTGTTAATCATCTTTTCAGTGTTAATTTTTCTTAATTTTATGATTTTATTTGGTTTCAAATATCTCATTTTTTTTTTTCAATATTTGAGTTAACTTGTTTACCTATTAAAAAAAAAGAGTAAAAAATAGATCATTTAATTTAATTCAACACAAATTAATTTGGAAATGTTTTCGTAAACTGAATTGGATGAAACAGATTGTGTGTATGTGCGGAAGTGCGGAAGGGGGGAGCGCCGGGAGGATTCTTCGTTGAGGGAAAAGGTTGGAAGTCACTGGTCTAGGACCTGCAATAAATATAAAAATTCTAAAATGCAGGCGAACTTAACTGTATTTAATTTCCTTTCTCATTATTTTTTAAAGGTTTTTTTTTTTTTTTAAAAAAAAAAAAAAAAAAAAACTCCTAAAATTGAAAAAAAAAAAAGTTCAGTAATTCGACCAAAAAACGTTTTAATGAATAACAGTTTTCTGTACTGTTAAGACCTTAACCGGATATAAATCCATGTTAGCAATGTTACGATACCTCACTGAGTGGCTGAGATGGAGAAAAAAAAATATTTAAGCGAACTTGATAAAATCGTTTCTTAAATGTAACATTCATAATTTATAATAAATATAACTACTTTAATTCTGATATGACGATAACTTCCCACTCGATATTATTTAAGGTTATCTGGATGGATGTAATGAATTTTTTCCGCATGTTTTTTTTTTTTTTTTTTTTGACACTCCAGCATCAAAAAAGATTTCTTTTCCGATTAAAAAAATATCACCTAATTTTAAAAACTCTTTAAATTGCTAAAATAACGAAAGCATTAGTCATAATTTTAAAAAAAATACCATAAAATGACCGAATAATGATGTAATAAGAATTTGTAGAATTTAGAAGACCCTGAACAGATTTATGCAAATGCCAGCCATGTCTATTCATGACGCTTCAGTTTTTGAATGAAATGTTATTTAAGACAGGTTTTCATTCATCTCTTTCCAATTTATAATAAATTTACTTTAATTCACTAATATGCTAATAACCTATCTCTCGATTTCTTTGAAAGTTGTCACGATGGATCAAATCATTTGCTTCCGCATATTTCGTTCCACACTCCAACATCAAAATAACATTCTCTTTGAATTGAAGAAGAAAAAAAAATACTATTGAATCCTTCAAAATTTCCCTTTGACGCAACTATCCACATGTCATCATGAGCAAAAGAAATCGGTAAATAGTTCATCACTTCGGCGCGTAAATACCTCATCGGTTCATCAGTCACAAATTTGAGCCGAGAGCATTTCTCAACGCCGGTGCATTAAAAAATAATAAAATATAATAAACAGAACGACGAGGTGGATCTCGAGATAAATTTGTGTGCTGAGTGAATTTCGGTAGATAATGTATCTAAATATTTACCTCACTCAGTTGTCATCGGTTGTGTTATTACGAGTGAAATCTTAAGTAGTAGATTTATAGGTTTACTTCGATGCGGCGTCCGCGATATTTGGATTTCCAGCTGACAGACTGATTGCGTTGTATGCTGAAAGACAAATGATACCGTTGAGTGATGGATTCTTTGAAAAGCGGCGGGAATTTTAGTGGGAAGGGGTTGAAATTCAAATATGATTTACTGTTCAAAAAATGTTGTTGACAGTCGAGTTGATTGATTGAGTAGATGATGGCTAGTGGTTGCGATCTTTGGCCAGGGTCACTTGGCGGGTCAACAGTTCTGGGAAACCTACGACATGAAAACCACCACTTAAGAATATTTCAGCTCGTTTTTAAACAAAATCAAGAAATAGTGTAAGTCTTAGAATTTCAAAATTTTTTATCAATCTAACTTAAGTCTTCTAAAAGAGAATATAGTCCAAACCAGAAGAAATTTCAACAAAAAGAAGCTCTAAAATTTGTTAGGGCTCGTGTTATCATGTAATTTATCTTAAATCTAATTTATTAATATTTTTAATAAACATCAATTTCTTATATTTAAAAATGTGCATCCTTTTGTAAAATTATTTCTATTTCTATGTACTAATTTAAAGATTATTAAGTGTTTGTATTTGTTTCATTCCATGGACATATTTCTATTGATGTGTACTAATTTTAAAATTTCTACAACTTTAGGAAGTCTTAAACTAGGAGCTCTTAACAGTTCTTATTTTTTCAAGGATATATTTCTAATTTTTTTATGCATTAATTAAAAAATTCTTTTATTTTAGATAATTTTGAGCAAATGGCTCTCAATCTTGTCATTTCATGGACTTTTCCACCATTTAATAAATAGAAGGTCACAGATCGTTCCAAATTTAGATTTTCTTTCACATGGACCACCTTCTTCACATACTAAAAAATAACGATTGTAAAGAAACTAATCTTTTGTTTTGAGAAACAGTTAACGACCAAATACAGTTTTATAAAAGTATAAAAAAATACAGTTTTATAAAAGTATAAAAAATACAGTTTTATAAAAGTATAAAAAAATACAGTTTTATAAAAGTATAAAAAAATACAGTTTTATAAAAGTATATTTGTTTCTTTCTTAAAATATTACAACACGTCATACAAATAATAATAGCACTTAAATGTATTTAATACGTAATATATTTTAGGAAAAAGTTGTACATTCTTCATCTGCTTCTGTTTTTTTAATAAATTCTAAGTACCAAGGGATCAGATTCTTGTAAACAGAAAATGGCAAAACATTCTTTTTTTAATTAACATGCTTATTTACAAATTTCTCAAAACTGAGTGATACAAGAAAGATAATTTTTTACTCAGATGCAAACAAATCGCAACTTCAATTTAACGATTGTTTTTACCTAAATTGAAACTCGACGCCCTCCGTTTCAATTCAATATTGATTATTATATAAATCAAGTTCTATGATGCCTTCAACATATGGCAGAAAATCAACTGACCGGAATTCCATCCAATATTTTCTTTCTATTGTTTCTGATTCTAAAATACAAAAGCTAGAATATGCAGTTTACTTCATTTCTTAATCTATTTTCGTAAACTAACTTCGGGAAAGTAATATTTATACTTCATGGCGAGAAAGTTTTTAAAAGAAAACTATAAAATGTGTAGTTTACTTCAATTAATGTAGATTTGCATAATTTTCGGATAATGAACTCGGATTCGTTTGAAGAAATGCAAATATGACGAAATCAAAATAAGAGTGAGTCTCGAAAAATTATTTCTAGAAGAAACATCATTAAAAAGGTAGTTGTTAAATATCTAAAAAAAAAAGCGTGTGCGAAGTGTCAGTATAATAATTTTGATGACAGAGGTCACCAATACTTTTGCCACTTATTGCAAGTAGTTAAAGAGATAAGAATTGCAATATCATATTCAATAGCTAAACTTATCATTTGTAAAAAAATTGAATAAGTTGATTTTTTTCTCATTCAAGCGAACAAACCTGATTCCGCTGTAACATAAATCTCTGGTTTAGAACTTTTACCTTACACTCTCTATTTCAGTTTTTTTTTTTTTTTTTTTTGTACCTCTGAGTCAGAAACCAACCAATTGGGCAAAGTAAATATATCACATCTGATAACATTAGAATAGTGCCATGAATATAAAAAATATGTTAAAAAACTTCAAGCAAAAAAAAAGTTATAAATAATATTTATGATTTTCTAAAATTTTAAGTAATATGAGTATTAGTAGCATTTGGTTAACGAATTTAAAGGGGATAGCTATATATAAGCGAAATTATTTTTTCCCAACAAAATAAGGAAACTAAATATTTGTATTGATTTAGAGGACAATTCCTAAGGTCCTTGAAGGCTGTTGATTCACCACTTATAATTTGATTCAATATTTAAAGATAAATATATCTGTGAAGATTATTATTTATGGTTACTTGTTTAATAGAAAACAAAATATAATAGGAAAAATATAAAAATATTATAGAGCATAATAAAGTGGCTGAATAATTTTCTTTTGGGAATTACTTTGCTCGTTTGTGAAGTGCGATTTATATTCTCCCAACAAAATAAGAAAAATAGATATTTGAATAGATTTAGAAAGCACCACTTAAAGGCCGTCAATTCTCACTCTCATTCCAATTGTAATTTGATACAATATTTCAAGATTTAATTATCTGATGATAAACTAATTTTATTTATGGTTTCTCAGCGAAGTGCAAAATGCAACATATAAAAAAAAATATGCAATTGTCACAATGCATTACAAAATTGTTAAATAATTTTGTCCTGGAAATGTAAGTACTTTGCGCTGTTGAAGTGGGATTTATTTTCCTTCTAAAAGCTGAACTAAAAACAAGACTTGTAAAGGCATCTGTTCAACCAATATTATAAGCCGTTTTATTCACCTGCCCTCAAATAACTTAGGGAGTGTTTAAATTACACCATATGTATACCTCTCTATTCTCTTCCATAATCCGACTGAAACATAACAAAAAATGCTACAACCCTGGATAAATATCTATCCATACGATTTAATTTTGAAGTTAATTCCGAGCTGGAGAAAAAAAAAGCAAAATAACAATTATCGGAAAGAAAACAGTGATGTTTTTCAAACTGCCCTTTGACCACACTCTTATCTTGGCCACCTAGGTACTTTCGACATGCACGTTTGTTGGAACATTTCGTCGAATTCGTCATGCATTGGTGGCTGTATGTAAAAAATATTCGCTGTCACACAGCAGGGGAGAGATCACAATTTCTAAAGATCTATCTTCTTACATCTAGGCGTGTTCGCCTTTTTGCTGTAGTGCGTCTGTATCTCGGTGGTGGCGCTCAAGGCCGTTCATCCTGTTAAGTGTCAGAACTTAATCTCCACCATCTACAGGCGCTGACTGCGACACACATCATGAACGTGCGATCGTATTTCATTTCTTACCTTTTAAAACAGGAGAATTAATGACCAACAGAAAATTGATTGCTTATCTGAGGTGAATAAAAGATTGGAGTTTGGCGGACTGTGGGAGGTTTTTCAACGTGTCTGGAATACAAATAGGCCGTGGAAGGCCTAAGTGTCAAATAGCACGCTACGAGCTTAGGAGTAGCATAATTGGCGATTAATCGCTGATGACAAGAAACGCTCTCTATGATATTAATATAAGAAATTTTAATAGTAAATGTTATCAACTGTGTAAAGTGTCTGGTAGCGAGAGAAAGTTTGGTCCCTAATTGTTAAGAATGTAGGCAGCTGTGGTCAATTTTAAATTGTATCTATCCTTCTAATTAATGGAGATTTATAGCTTCTTCCTGTATATAAATCGCAGATGGCTGGAAAAGGATTAAGTGATATTAATAATAAAAATCTTAACAATAAATAAAGAGTGTGCGTTAACTCTTAAAAATGTCGAATTAGGTGTAACATATTGGTTCTTATTGTTAAAGAGAATTAATTGTAGTCAATGGTACTTGTATCTATGTGTTTCTTTCTTTTTTCAATAATGATACGTATATTTTTTTAATAAATGACTGTAACACCCTGAATGGTACTAACAATATAAATTTCAAAAAATATGTATAACTTGCTGTGTAAAGAAATCATATCCAGGTAATGAAATTAAGTTCCGCATTGTTA
Source organism: Nephila pilipes (assembly GCA_019974015.1). Classification (NCBI taxonomy): domain Eukaryota; kingdom Metazoa; phylum Arthropoda; class Arachnida; order Araneae; family Nephilidae; genus Nephila; species Nephila pilipes. Next base: position 700,215 of record BMAW01018810.1, on the reverse strand, counting down.
AAATAGTAAATATTGTAATGAATTGTGTAATGTATATTTATCTACCTTACACTCCTCTAGATCATTTGACATTTTTATCTGATATTGCTAAAAAAATATTTTAATACTAATTCTTCAAGTATTAGAGAGTACTTACAAGAACTCAGAGAATGTTATTTGATCTTTTAAAAAAGGCATATTTTCATTAATTTTCCTTAGCATGTTATAAATGCAACTATATGTGTGTGTGGGTATTTTATAATTAATTATACATTTGACATTAATTACTAGTAATAATTTTTGATCCAACTCATCATAAAACCACGTTTTATTAATTTCTTCTTCTTTTTTCTATTTCCAAAAGTTATTAGAATTTGTAATAAAATTGTGTCTAAGATGTCTGTTCCATTTTGATACTTTATTTTAAAATTCTTTTTGCTTAAAACTTTGTAAGTAGCTGTCATATTAAGCTGTATTATTTCGTTATAGAATTTTGATATAACATAATATTTCTTTAAAATAAATAGTTGTTATATCCAGTTATATCCTATCAAAACCTTTATTGAGAAAGAACATTTGTTTGGAAGCTAATGGTTTTCCTAAAATGTTCTAAAAAAATTTGTTTGTTAGAATTTAATTTCATGCAGTTGTTTGAGAATTCGGGAGTAAAAATGATGAACACCATTTCTACTAAATTTAAGTAATGATGCTTCTAAGAATATATTATTATTAAATTGAAGTATTTTAAAAAAATTGTGATAATAGATAACAGCAACAATTTCCAATATGGGCAATCTAAATTAAAAATTTGCGTAGGAACTTCCTCTTCCTTTTTTAAAAAAGGGCAATTACAATCATTTATCTACAAAGCCTTCAATTTATTAATCACTATTTTAATAAATAACATTAATGTTCTGATAAATTTACGAGACGATAATTCTCGAAGTAAAATAAATGAAATAAAAAGTTTCGTGAAACCAAAAGGCATGATTTTATTATAGATTTAGTTATTAATATAGTATAGCGGAATCCATTAACACATAACAACAATATCCACTGCAATGCAACAGTATAAGAAAGATTATGAAGGAATTAGGATAATATTAACAATAATATATATGTATTTCATAAAATTTCTCTACTAATTGGAGCTATTTTGGATAAATTCAAATCTATGAATCAAAAATATTTAATTACCGTTCTTTTTCAAAGCATTGTTTCTTTCCCTCTGTTAAAGGCTCTAAATACAATCTCAGCAGACACCAAAAAACTTATCTTTCAATAAGATTAATTCCCCCTAATGTGAGAAATAAAATAGAATAAAGCATAGAAACAATTTTTTTTCTACACAAGAATGTTCCACATATTAATATAAATTCGAGTGGTTATGAGACACTGACATTAATTATAATATTATTAACTCATTAATAATAACTCAAAATTTATTTCATAGAAATAAATATTAAAACTTTAAATTCAGTGGATCATAACGCAATGCTTCACGTTCACACTAAATAAATTTTTATTGTGTATTCTGGACTAGGTATAAGGAAATATATATATATATATATATTATTCCTATAATTATTCTTCTTGGTTAAAAAAATTGCATTCCATATAAAAATTAGAATTAAAAAAAAATTGTTCTGTTAGATATAAACAAATTTCCCAAGAAGTGGTTTCTTCCATTCTTTTGCAGTATGTCAAAAAAGCTCTCTCTCTCTCTCTCTCTCTTTTCTTTACTTTTCATTTTTATTGTTGGAGAAGAATAGACAAATATTTGATGAAAACTTGCGCTTTTGGAATTCAAATTCTACTCTTAAGACTTGGTTTTATTAAAAATATTCAATGTGCAATGTCAGCTATTTCAGGTAGAACGAAATATAATAAAGTAGGCTATTATGTGTAAGTAAGCAAAGCTAAAATACGACATTGCTTTCGGTATTGATAAAGTACGCACCACTTATACGAGCATCGAAATAATTGTGCTTCATTAAACACGACAATAACATGAAACATATCAGACGAATTTAAATTGAAACATGAAACTTCCAAATCAGCCATTTGGCGAGACGAGTGAAACCCGAGATCGCGATTGGCGATCAAATATTTTTTTCCCCCTCCAGCCAACTCCGGCAAACCCTGAATGCTAATAAGAAAGAAAAGAAAATAGCTGGCAGATTAATGGGGCTCGTGACAAAAGACTGAGCTTGTCGAATCTCAAATGAGCTGTCATTGTTTCCAAACCAAGCATCATTTATAAAACCTGCCGCTCAAATAGAGAGATTTCGCCACTCGTTTATTTCCTACACAAAATGTCCGCCAGATAATTAGAGGGACGGACTGACAGACGGAATGGAAAGAAGCGAACGTGAGAAGAATTAGAAAAAAAAAGTAAAATAAAAGAGAGAGAGAAAGAGGAAGATTGAAATGAATGAAGGGGGTGGTAAAAAAACATGGCGACGCGAACGTGTAATTATTTTGGCGTGTTGTTGGACCGACAAGATGAAGATCAGAGGCGACGATTTGGTCTTAATTTTTTTTCCGTGCTCGTTTATAAGAGAGGATGTTAGGGGCTTTGTTTTAAATGGTTTCAATTAAGCAGAAACCACACACAGGAGCAACAAAACAATAAGTTTGCTTCTAGGATAGTATTGAAAGGACTTCCTGAAGTGTAGATCCTTTTTGATAAGGTTTTGAAATCGTTTCTTATGCCTTTGGCTTCATACTGAGGATGTATCCTTGGTTAAAGGCGTTGCTGACGCTTCGAAATAATGATCCGTTAAAATATTCATTACGGCGTAGGAACAATTTAATAGCTGCATTTTCAGCTGAGAATAGATTGTTTGTGCTTAAGTCGACATTAGAATGTTCGTAAACATGATTTCCGTTTGCAATTTAGACATCACGGTTGGGACGCATTTGCATTTTATCAGTGATTAAGATAATAGGTTGATTGTTTGCAATTAAAATAAAACGGCGTGATTCATCTCTGAAAATGTCTTGGAAACCTTGAATCTAAAATTAAGAACGAATAAAAGAATAATTTGTATTCCAATGTATATTTTTTATTGTGTTTTTTCATCTATTTCAAAATATTTGTCACAGTTTATAAAATATTTAAATTGAAAAAAATATTTGCAATAGTAATTGGTTTTCATCCAGCTTCCTTCGATATTCATACAATTTTATCATTAATGATAATCCAGATATATCTGTTCAGGAAACGTGCATCATAATCTGGAGATATTGGCGCATTTAATTTTAAGTAACAAAAATATTCATAAAACATTTATATTGATTTCAATTAAAACAAAACTGAGTTCTGTCTGATCATAAACCTATCAAATTGACTTAAATATCCGCTAAGCAGAAAAAAAAGAAGAAAAAAAATCTTTCCAGTTTGAATTTTTCTTTTTCTTTCAGATTTATCGAAAATAATTCTGAAATGGAACCTGTTTTATCAATCCCTTTCCATTTTTAGTTTATTTTTCAAATAATGATATTACAACTGGTTCCCAAACGCTGTGACTTGATCAAAGTAGTGTTCTACAAGAGGGCTGTAAAGATTTTCAAGATAAACCCCCAATTTTATTGAAAAATTTTACGAACATTGGCAAATAATTTTTATAACAAATATCAATAAAAAATGTTACTTCCAGAAAAAATAATTTACTATCGCAAAATAGATTGACGAAAAACAGAGGATTTCCATTGATCGAGAAGTAATGGAATTAAATATTTATGAAAGTTAAAAGAGGTAGTTTTCTATAAAAAGTATTCAATATATACATTTTTTAAATTACCTACCTTTTATATTTATGTGGAAAATTTATATTAATTCGATCAATTTTCATGAATTTTAGGCAATTGCACCTTATAAGTACTACAAATATAATAAGTAAATAAACCATAAAAGGAATAATAAATTATTATGACAATAAGACGAGAGCTATTTATTTAGTAAAAAATAATAATAACTAAATATGCCATTTTAGATTGTTTAATTATCATTATATTAACTTATTTCTACAAATAAAATGAAAACATGTCTTTTTTCCTAATTAATTTTCTGATCAAGCTTTTGATTACAGTATTAAAATAAAAGTCATTAAATCATTGCTACCTAATTGTATAAGTTACAGTATTTAAATTATAAATGGAAGTAGAGGCATTTCCTAATGTAGATATTAAGAAATGTAATGTAATAACTTAATTTGAAATTTGCGTTATCTTTCAAATAAATATGTTTTTCCCATTTTCTTTCGCAAACGCAAAATTACTAGAGCATTCTGTGAAAAATATAATTATATCTTTTTGCACTTACATTTATTTAGGACTAAAAAAAGAAGTTTCAAAATCAAGGTTATTATGAATCACATTTAAATTTAGAAATTAATATGATCTGAAAACCAGAATTAATGAGCTTTATTCAAAATTTATTTCTGCATCTAAGGAGAGAAAAAAGTTTCGGATGATAAATCAATCATTCATTACTCATAAATTATTTATTATTTATCTGACAAACTATTTCTTTACTTTTCCTTTAAAAAATTTTTTTCGATTATCCGTATTTCAAAAACTCAAGCAAAAATATTTATTTCCATTGCTGTTTACAGGGAAAGATTTATACCCTTATTCCTGTTCTTTCATTTAATCAATTGAATGATTTTCATTCTTAAACTATTACGGAGTAATTTTTCTAAATAAATAATGTTGGAGATTATCGAATTAATATTATTTTTAATTTCAAGAATGTCTTAAGACATTAAGTATTTCAGAAAATATTTTATCAGTTTATAATGAATAGTTACCAAGCATCGGAGAAAATAAGAAAAAAATATTTAATCAACAAAACACACAATTGAGTTTTTCATTCTAGATCAAAGGAAATCCCAATGTTGATTGTTTACCATCTCTTTTGAAATGGTTTCAAAATTACGCTTGCTTAATTCATTGCGAAATTATAATTTTCGGTTTTGATCATGTTCTCATTTTGCTAAGCATCAAATATCAAAGATATCAATGGAAGATCCCAGGGGTGGGCTAGGGGGGAAGTGCCTTCCCTTGTCATAATTTAATGCACAGACAAAATAACATACCTGAGCAGGAAATTCTAGCCAATTTCTATTTATTTATTTTGTTGCCTTACTTCAAGGTTGCTTGTTGAATCAAGCTATTTATTTTACTGTAAATTTTTAGTTCTCGACTTGAATTTGATTCCTGAGTTAATATTTAGTTTATTTTTAAATTAATGATTAAATTAGCATGGAAATAAACCAACTAAACACATTTAAGTTTCCTGGATTCTTATAGAAAAATGAAATTGTGCCTCTGTCTCGTTGATTTTTTCTGAGTCTGCTACTGAAAGATATTATTGTGTATCTTAATAATCTAAATAAATTTTTAAATAATAAAATGTTTAATAATAAAATTTCTAATTTAATGAAAAGATATGAGGTTATTCTCATTTTCTTCCTGAAAAAAAAAAGCATTCAATTTCGCTTGGTTAAATGTGTTCATTGGCTATTTGCTCCTTTCTCCACTTTTAGTATGATTGGTAACTCTTTTTACTGTATTAAGTATCATTGGAAAACTTATTCACTACCACAAGTGTCTCTAACCAATCACACCAACCATCTGCAGTTAATCCTTTGTACTGGTCACAATAGCTACTGGACTGGTTCACTAAAGCCATTTATTGGCTAACAGAGATCCAATGGATTAACTTTTTATCAGTTAGAATATATTGCTGGAATGAAAGTTATTAGATTGCATTGGTGAAGGGGAGGAACTTTCTTAATATTTGTATGAGCTATTTTATAATAATGTTTGATTATAAATTAACTTTATCTACTGATTAAATTATTATGAAGTAAAGCTATATTATTCATTATTGTAATAATTGTTATTTATTGGTTTGGACTAATAAATAATAATAGTTGCTTATTGGTTTAGACCAGGAGTCTCCAAACTACGGTCAGCAAGGCTCTCTCATCCGGCCCTAGGAGATCTTTTTATCTACGGAAAAAAATTGCGGAAATTTACATGTATCCCTCAAAGATCAGCCTCTGCTTACGTGGACGTTACGTTTTTACCGAAATAAAATAAAGGCGCGCAGTAATGCGTTATGGTTTCCAACCGATCACTTCAATGTAAAACCTTACTCGCTGCTTACTTTTCTACTGTTCACATTCAATGATATGATATAACACCACCTAGTGGCAGAGTTTTTAAATAGTTTGCTACTTATTCAAGACTTGGTTATTTTGATTACAGTTTGCCATATGATGTTGTCTGCTGCGACGAGGAGGTATTGGTGTCAGTTAGCGTCTAATTGCGAAACATGTTGTACTCTATTTTATTTAGCGATAATTTCCTTCACTTAATTACTTACCAGTGTGTATAAAGTATTGGGAATGTAACAAGAATTTTCCGAATATTCTGAAGAGGGAACATTATGAGCAACAATTTTTCTACTATAAGTGGATATATTTTCATACTATATTCGGATAAGTTTAACTTAAGAAATCATAAGAATTTTTAAAAATTGTTTCGGGTTATTTGCAGCTAAAATTGCTTCGAAATTAGTTTGCATAATCAGGCTTTTTGAGCGATATTGTGTGCAAGATACTTTCAGTTTAACTACTTATTCATGTTGAAGTCACTTTATGTTAGTGCCCAACGACGACCAAGAAGAGGAAAAGAAAAATAGACAATGAGTGTCGGTAATTTAAAAAATAATGGCATTTGAAATACTTCTTCATCAAGTCCGGCGAGAAAGCAATGTGTGTGGTTTGCAATAAAATTATAGTTGTGATGAAAGAATACAATCTGAGCCGTCATTATCGAAGCAAACACCAGGCGAAATGTATACAGTTGGAGAGGAAGGTCCTTGCCGAAAAATTTTCTAAATTACAAAATCAACTCACATCTCAGAAGGAATTGTTCAGTAAAACCTCAAATGAAAAGGAATCCTTAACTAAGGCCAGTTGTAAAGTTGCCTACATCCTAAATAAAAGTGGCAAACCGTTCACAGACAGTGAAGTAATATTTTTTGGAGATGGCTGAGTAATTTTGTCCAGAAAAGTAGAAACAATTTTAAAATGTAGCTTTGGATGCAAATACCATTGCTCCTCGCGTTGCAGGCATGGCTGAAAACATTGCGACTCAAATAGCGAAAAATGCGAGAAAGTTTGGCCATTTTTCAATCACAATGGATGAATCACTGGACAGCCGCTCCACCTCTCAATTGTTTGTGTTCATTATAGATGTGGATAAAAATATGAACATAACACAAAGGCTGACATCTTTACATAGTATGCATGGCATTGTTACTGGAGAGGATATATTCAATGAATTGAAGAAAGCATTTGATGATTATAACTTGAACTAGACCAATCTCAGTTGCCTGACTGTTGATAGAGGAAGGAACATGAGTGGTATAACGAAAGGCTTGGTTTAACAAGTGAAGCAGAAGTGTAATGAAAGAAACATTCCTGCACTGTATTATTCACCAGAAAGATTTGTATGCGAAATATGTAGACATTAGCAGTGTTCTGAATCCTGTGGTGAAGATGGTGAATTTAATAAGGTCACATGGGCTCAACCATAGACAGTTCAGAGACATGGTGAGAGATACAGGCACAGAATTGCAAGATTTACCGTATTTTACAGCAGTAACATGGCTAAGTTATGAGAAAGTTTATTTAAAGAGTATTTGAATTAAGATAGGAATTAGGTGACTTCCTGGGAAGTAAAGGCAAGCCACAGCCAATACAGTCTGATGAAGAGTGGGTATGGAAATTGGTTTTTGCTGCAGACATAACTAATCATTTAAATTTTCTGAATCTAAGACTACAAGGAGAGAAAAATCTAGTTTCTGATCTAAAACTTAAAGGCCTTCAGATCTAAACTTGTATTATTTTTGGAACAACGACTTGACGTATTTTCAGCAGTGCAAGGTCTTCATGGCTGAAGCAACAGCTGAGTTCCCTACGTTATTTGCATGCGAGATCATCAAAGACTTCCAGCTGCAGTTTAAGGAGTGGTTCTCTGACTTGGATTCTGTAGTAGTGCTGAATCACGTTAAAATCTGTCAAGTCTCCAAGTCCTTTCATCCATGTGTTGTGGAAGTGTGGGGAGAGAAGTGCCAGCTCGTGTGTCTTCCTCAGCACTTGATCATGACTCAAAATTTCCAGGAACTTCTCCCAAGTCCTCGTGTTGTTTCTCAGTGTGATGGTAATAAACAATCATGAAGTGCATGGCAAAAAGCCGACCAACCAACGATCGAAATTAATGCAATTAAACTGTATAATCGCGATAATCAAGCTAAATTATTGCACAATCCTGAAAATAGAATTTTTAAGCAAACAACAAAAGGTAAGCTTTAGCTCATTCGACTAATTGCAAAAAGAAAATTTTACTATACAAAAATAATTTTGTAGAAGGAATGAATAAGGTACACCCATTTATACAAACAACTGTCATAATTTTCTAAGCATTATTTCTTATAATAAAAAAAAGATAGATATAATATTAATGAGTATACTAAATTATCTCGATGACCAAACGGATAACTGCTATATGCTTTTATTTTCCTAAACAGAACGGGAAAAAAACTTATATATATATATATATATATATATATGCATATATATATATATATATATATATATATATATATATTGCTTTCTCAAAACAAAGATAAATTCAAATTTCGAAAAATAAAAATTTTCTTTTTGCAATTAGTCGAATGAGCCAAAAGCTTCTTACTTTTTTTTGTTGTTTGTTTAAAAATTTATTTTCAGGATTGCAATAATCTAGCTTGATTATCGCGATTGTTTAATTGCATTAATTTCTGATCGTTGGTTGGTCGGCTTTTGCCATGCATCATGATTGTTTATTAATGCCATCACACTGAGAAACAACACGAGGACTTGGGGGGGGAGAAGTTCCTGGAAATTTTGAGTCATGATCAAGTGCTGAGGAAGACACACACGAGCTGGCACTCTCTCCCCACACTTCCACAACACATGAATGAAAGGACTTGGAGGCTTGACAGATTTTAACGTGATTCAGCACTACTACAGAATTCAAGTCAGAGAACCACTCCTTAAACTTCGTAGCTGGAAGTCTTTGATGATCTCGCATGCAATAATCTAGGGAACTCCAGCTGTTACAGCCATGAAGACATTCCACCGTTGAAAGTAATGTGTCAAGTCGTTGTTCCAATAATAATACAAGTTTAGATCTGATACCTTTTAAGTTAGATCAGAAACTAGATTTTTCTCTTGTAGTCTTAGATTCAGAAATTTAAAATGATTAGTTATGTCTGCAGCAAAACCACTTCATACCCACTCTTCATCAGACTGCATTGGCTGTGGCTTTACTTCCCAGGAAGTCACCTAATTCATCTTTAATTCAAATACCTTTAAATAAACTTTCTCTACACCCTAGCCATGTTACTGCTGTAAAATACGGTAAATCTTGCAATTCTGTGCCTGTATCTCTCAACATGTCTCTGAACTGTCTATGGTTATTTCCATGTGACCTTTATTAGACTCCCACCATCTTCACCACACAGGATTCAGTACACTGCTAATGTCTACATATTTCTGCATACAAATCTTCAGAATAATACAGTGCAGGAATGTTTCTTCTCTTATTACACTTCTGTTTACTCTATAAAACCAAGCCTTTCGTTTGTTCACACCTTATGTTCCTTCCTCCATCAATAGTCAGGCAACTGAGATTGGTCTAGTTCAAGTTATAATCATCAAATGCTTTCTCTTCAATTCATTGAATATAGCCTCTCCAGTAAATACATGCATACTATGTAAAGATGTCAGCCTTTGTGTTATGTTCATATTTTATCCACATCTCTAATGAACACAAACAATTGAGAGGTGAGCGGCTGTCCAGTGATTCATCCACAGATTGAAAATGGCCAAATCCTTCGCATTTTTTTCGCTATTTGAGTCGCAATGTTTTCAGCCATGCCTGCAAACGCGAGTAGAGCAATGGTATTTGCATCCAAAGCTAAGATTTTAAAATTGTTTCCTTTCTGGACACAAAATTACTTCCAGCCATCTCCAAAAAAAAGACATTTCACTGTCTGTGAACGGTTTGCCACTTTATTTAGGATGTAGGCAACTTTTACAACTGGCCTTAGTTAAGGATTCCTTTTCATTTGAGGTTTTACTCGAACAATTCCTTCTGAGATGTGAGTTGATTTTGTAATTTGTGAAAATTTTTCGGTACACCTTCCTCTCCAACTGTATACATTTCTGCCTGGTGTTTCCTCTTCTGATAATGACGGCTCAGATTGTATTCTTTCATCACAAATATAATTTTATTGCAAACCACACACATTGCTTTCTCGCCGGACTTGACAGAAGTATTTCAAATGCCATTATTTTTAAATACCGACACCATTGTCTATTTTTTCTTTTCTCTGGTCGTCGTTGGGCACTAAATAAAGTGACTGGGCCACGAATAAGTAGTTAACCGAAAGTATCTGTACACAATATCGCCTAAAAGCCTGATTATAAACTAATTGAAGCAATTTTGCTGCAAATAACCCGAAACAATTTTTAAAAATTCTTATGATTTTTTAAGTTAAACTTATCCGAATATAGTATGAAAATATCATATCCAATTTATAGAAAAATTGTTGCTCATAATGTTCCCTCTTCAGAATATCTTCGGAAAATTTTCTTGTTACATTCCTACATTTTACACACACTGGTAAGTAATTAAGGAAGGAAATTATCGCTAAATAAATAGAGTACAACATGTTTCTGCAATTGATGCTAACTGACACCAATACCTCCTCGTCGCAGCAGACAAGATCATATGGCAAACTGTAATCAAAAAAATAAACTAAGTCTTGAAAACTATTTAAAAACTCTTGCCACTAGGTGGTGTTATATCATATCATTGAATGTGAACAGTAGAAAAGCAAGGCGAGTAAGGTTTACATTGAAGTGATCATTGAAACCATAACGCACACACAAGGCCTTTATTTTATTTCGGTAAAAACGTAACGTCCACGTAAGCAGAGGGCTGATCTTTGAGGGATACATGTAAATTTCCGCAATTTTTTCCGTAGATAAAAGATCTCCTAGGCCGGATGAGAGAGCCTCTGTTGACCGTAGTTTGAGACCTCGGTCTAAACCAATAGCAACTATTATTTAGTCCAAACCAATAAATAACAATTATTACAATAATGAATAATATAGCTTTACTTCATAATAATTTAATCAGTAGATAAAGTTAATTATAAATCAAATTATTATTATAAAACAGTTCATACAAATATTAAGAAAGTTCCTCCTTCACCAATGCAATCTAATAACTTTCATTCCAGCAATATATTTAACTGATAAAAAGTTAATCCATTGATTCTGTTAGCCAATAAATGGCTTTAGTGAACCAGTCCAGCTATTGTGACCAGTACAAAGGATTAACTGCAGGATGGTTGGTGTGATTTGGTTAGAGACACTTGTGGTAGTGAAGTTTTCCAATGATACTTAATACAGTAAAGAAGAGTTACCACCATACTAAAAAGTGAGAAAGGAGCAAATAGCCAATGGAACACATTTAACCAAGCGAAATTGAATGCTTTTTTTTTTTTCAGAAGAAAAATGAGAATAACCTCATATCTTTCACAATTAGAAATTTTTATTATTAAACATTTTATTATTAAAAAATTTATTTAGATTATTATACACAATAATATCTTTCAGTAGCAGACTCAGAAAAATCAACGAGACAGAGGCACAATTTCATTTTTTCTATAAGAATCCAGGAAACTTAAATGTGTTTAGTTATTTCCATGCTAATTTAATCATTAATTTAAAAAAATAAACTAAATATTAACTCAGGAATCAAATTCAAGTCGAGAACTAAAAAAATCTATAGTAAAAATAAATAGCTTGATTCAACAAGCAACCTTGAAGTAAGGCAACAAATAAATAAATAGAAATTGGCTAGGAATTTCCTGCTCAGGTATGTTATTTTGTCTGTGTACAATTATGACAGCTGCACTTCCTCTAGCCCACCCCTGGGATCTTCCATTGATATCTTTGATATTTGATGCTTAGCAAAATGAGAACATGATCAAAACCGAAAATTATAATTTCGCAAATGAAGCAAGCGTAATTTTGAAACCATTTCAAAAGAAAGAGATGGTAAACAATCAACATTGGGATTTTGATTCTAGAAATGAAAACCCAATCTTGTGTAGTTTTATTGATTAAATATTTTTCTTTATTTCTCCGAGTTTGGTAACTATTCATTATAACCTGATAAAATATTTTCTGAAATACTTTAATGTCTTAAGACATTCTTTTGAAATTAAAAAATAATATTAATTCAATCTCCAACATTATTTATTTAGGAAAAATTATTCGTACCAGTTTAAGAACAAAATCATTCAATTGATTAAATGAAAGAACAGGAATAAGGGTATACAAATCTTTCCTGTAAACAGCAAATGGAACAAATATTTTGGTTTGAGTTTTTTGAAATACTTGATAATCGAAAAATTTTAAAGGAAAAGTAAAGAAATAGTTTGTCAGATAAATAATAAATAATTTATGAGTAAGAATGATTGATTTATCATCCGGAAACTTTTTTTCTCCTGATGCAGAAATAAATTTTTGAATAAAGCTCTATTAATTCTGGTTTTCAGATCATATTAATTTCTAAATGTGATTCATAATAACCTTTGATTTGAAACTTCTTTTTTAGCTGTCCTAACAATGTAAGTGCAAAAAAAAAAGATATAATATATTTTTCACAGAATGCTCTTGCGTTTGCGAAAGAAAATGTGGGAAAACATATTTATTTGAAAGATAACGCAAATTTCAAATTATTGTTATTACATTACTTAATATCTACATTAGAAATGCCTCTACTTCCATTTATAATCTAAATACTGTAACTTATACAATTAGGTAGCAATGATTTAATGACTTTATTTAATACTGTAACAAAAGTTGATCAGAAAAATTAATTGAAAAAAAGACATGTTTTCATTTTATTTGTAGAAATGTTAATATAATGATAATTAAACAATCTGGAAAATGGCATATTTAGTTATTATTATTTTTACTAAATAAATAGTTTTGTCTTGTCAATAATTTATTATTCCTTTATGTATTTATTTACTTATTATATTTGTAGTAATTTATAAGGTGCAATTGCCTAAAATTCATGAAAATTGATCGAATTAATATAAATTATTTATAAAAGCAGGCAATTTAAAAAAATGTATATACTGGAATACTTTATAGAAAAAACTGCTCCTTTTAACTTTCATAAATATTTAATTCCATTACTTCGATCAATGGAAACTTCTCTGTTTTCGTCAATCTATTTTATGATAGTAAATTATTTTTTTCTGAAGTAAGATTTTTTATTGATATTTGTTATAAAATTATTTACAATGTTCGTAAATTTTTTTCAATAAAATTGGGGGGTTTATCTGAAAATTCCAGCTCCTCTCTTGTAGAACAATTACTTTGACTAGTATTTAGTTTGGGGAACCAGTTGTAATATCATTATTTGAAAAATAAACTAAAAAATGGATTGATAAAACAGGTTCCATTTCAGAATTATTTTCGATAAATCTGAAAAGAAAAGAAAAATCTAAACTGGAAAGATTTTTTTCTTCTTTTTTTTTTCTGCTTTGAAGGATATCAATTTGATAGGTTTATGATCACAGAACTCAGTTTTGTTTTTAGAATTGAAATCACTATAAATGTTTTATGAATATTTTGTTACTTTAAAATTAATGCGCCAATATCTCAGATTGGTGATGCACGTTTCCTGAACAGATATATCTGGATTATCATTAATGATAAAATTGTATGAATATCGAAGGAAGGGATGAAAACCAATTACTATTGCAAATGTTTTTCTAATTTAAGAGCAAACTGTGACAAATATTTTGAAATAGATGAAAACACAATAAAAAAATATACATTGAATACAATTATTCTTTTATTCGTTCTTAATTTTAGATTCAAGGTTTCAAGATGAGATGAATCGCTGTTTTATTTAATTAAACAATCAACCTATTATCTTAATCACTGATAAAATGCAAATGCGTCCCAACCGTGATGTCTAACGTTCCGGTAAACGGAAATCATAAGCATGAACATTCTAATGTCGACTTAAGCACAAACAATCTATTCTCAGCTGAAAAATGCAGCTATTAAATTGTTCCACGCCGTACTGAATATTTTAACGGATCACTTGAAGCGTCAGTAACGCCTTTAACCAAGGATACATCCTCAGTATGAAGCCAAAAGGCATAAGAAAACGATTTCAAAACCTTATCAAAAGGATCTACATCAGAAGTCCTTTCAATACTATCCTAGAAGCAAACTTATTGTTTTATTGCTCCTGTGTGTGGTTTCTGCTTAATTGAAACCATTTAAAAAACAAGCCCCTAACATCCTCTCTCTCTTATAAACGAGCACGGAAAAAAACAACTACATCAAATCGTCGCCTTCTTGATCTTCATCTTGTCGGTCCAACAACACGCCAAAATACTACACTGCGTCGCCATGTTTTTTTACCACCCCTTCATTCATTCCTTAATCTTCCTCTTTCTCTTTATTTTACTTCTTTTTTTTCTAATTCTTCACGTTCGCTTCTTTTTCCATTCCGTCTGTCAGTCCGTCCCTCTAATTATCTATGCACATTTTGTGTAGGAAATAAACGAGTGGCGAAATCTCTCATTTGAGCGGCAGGTTTTATAAATGATGCTTGCTGAAACAATGACAGCTCATTTGAGATCTGACAAGCTCAGTCTTTGTCACGAGCCCCATTAATCTGCCAGCTATTTTCTTTTCTTTTCTTATTAGTATCTAGGGTTTGCTGGAGTTGGCTGGAGGGGAAAATATTTGATCGCCACTGCGTCCGGGTTTCACTCCGTCCCCGCCAAATGGCTGATTTGGAAGTTTCATGTTTCCAATTTGTCTGATATGTTTCATGTTATTGGTCGTGTTTAATGAAGCACAATTATTCTGATGCTCGTATAAGTGGTAAGTACTTTATCGATACCGAAAAGCAATGCTTTCAGCTTTGCTTACTTCATTAATATTAATAGCCTACTTTATTATATTTCGTTCTACTCTGAAATAGCTGACATTGCACATTGAATATTTTTAATAAAACCAAGTCTTAAGAGTAGAATTTGAATCTAAAAGTGCAAGTTTTCATCAACATTTGTCTATATTCTTCTCCAACAATAAAAATGTGAAAAGTAAAGAAAAAAGAGAGAGAGAGTGGACATGCTGCAAAAAGAATGGAAGAAACCACTTGGGAAATTTGTTTTATATCTAACAGAACAATTTTTTTTTAATTCTAATTTTTATACATGGAATGCAATTTTTTTAACCAAGAAGAATAATTATAGGAATAATATATATATATATATATATATATTTCCTTATACCTAGTCCAGAATACACACAAAAATTTATTTAGTGTGAACGTGAAGCATTGCGTTATGACTGAATTTAAAAGTTTAATATTTATTTCTATGAAATAAATTTTGAGTTATTATTAATGAGTTAATAATATTATAATTAATGTCAAAATTCACAACCACTGAATTTATATTAATATGTGGAACATTCTTGTGTAGAAAAAAATTGTTTCATGCTTTTATCTCTATTTTATTTCTCACATTAGGGGGGAAATTAATCTTATTGGTGTTTTTGGTGTCTGCTGAGATTGTATTTAGAGCCTTAACAGAGGGAAAGAAACAATGCTTTGAAAAAAGAACGGTAATTAAATATTTTTGATTCATAGATTTGAATTTTATCCAAAATAGTCTAATTAGTAGAGAAATTTTATGAAATACATATATATTATTGGCATATTATCCCACCTTCATAATCTTCTTATACCGTTGCATTGCAGTGATATTGTTGTTATGTGTTAATGGATTCCGCTATACTATATTAATAACTAAATCTATAATAAAATTCATGCCTTCTTTGGTTTCACGAAACTTTTTTTTTTTTTTTTTATTTCATTTATTTTACTGAGAATTATCACCGTAAATTTATCAGAACATTAATGTTATTTATTAAAAAATAGTGATTAATAAATTCGAAGGCTTTGTGATAAAATTGATTGTACTGCCCTTTTTAAAAAAAGGAAAAAAAAGGAAGTTCCTACGCAAATTTTTAATTTAGATTGCCCATATTGGAAATTGTTGCTGTTATCTATTATCACAATTTTTTTAAAATACTTCCAATTTAATAATAATATATTTCTTAGAAGCTAATTATTACTTTTTTAAATTTAGTAGAAATGGTGTTCATCATTTTTACTCCTGAATTCTCAAACAACTGCATGAAATTAAATTTTAACAAACAAATTTTTTTAGAACATTTTAGAACTATTGGGCTTCCAAACAAATGTTCTTTCTCAATAAAGCAATTTGATAGATATAACTGATATAAATAACTATTTATTTTAAAGAAATATTATGTTATATCAAAATTTATAACGAAATAATACAGCTTAATATGACAGCTACTTACAAAGTTTTAAGCAAAAAAGAATTTTAAAAATAAAGTATCAAAAAAATGGAACAGACATCTAGACACAATTCTTTTATTACAAATTCTAATAACTTTGGAAATAGAAAAAAAAGAAGAAGCAGAAATTAATAAAACGGTTTTATGATGAGTTGATCAAAAATTCATTACTAGTAATTAATGTCAAATGTATAATTAATTATAAAATACCCACACACACATATAGTTTGCATTTATAACATGCTAAGGAAAATTAATGAAAATGTGCCTTTTTAAAAGATCAAATAACATTCTGAGTTCTTGTAAGTACTCTCAATAGAAGAATTAGTATTAAAATATTTTTTTAGCAATATCAGATAAAAATGTCAAATGATCTTAGAGGAGTGTATGATAAACATACATTACACAATTCATTACAATATTTACCATTTTAACAATGCGGAACTGACTCATTACCTGATATGATTTCTTTCACACAGCAAGTTATACATATATTTTTTGAAATTTATATTGTTAGTACCTATCTCAGGTGTTACAGCCATTTATTAAAAAAAACATACGTATCTTGAAAAAGAAAGGAAAGACATAGATAAGGCAAGTACCATTGACTACAATTAATTCTCTTTAACAATAAGAACCCAATATGTTACACCTAATTCGACATTTTAAGAGTTAACGCACACTCTTTTATTTATTGTTAAGATTTTATTATTATTATCACTTAATCCTTTTCCAGCCATCTATGATTTATATACAGGAAGAAGCCATAAATCTCCATTAATTAGAAGGCTACAATTTAAAATTGACCACAGCTGCTTCACATTCTTAACAATTAGGGACCAAACTTTCTCTCGCTAACAGACACTTTACACAGTTACAACATTTACTATTAAAATTCTCTTAGTATTAATATCATAGAGCGTTTCTTCTGTCATCAGCGATTAATCGCCAATTATGCTACCCTAAGCTCGTAGCGTGCTATTTGACACTTAGCCTTCCACGGCCTATTTGTAGACACGTTGAAAAACCTCCCACAGTCCGCCAAACTCCAATCTTTTATTCACCTCAGATAAGTTAAATCAATTTTCTGTTGGTCATTAATTCTCCCAATTTTAAAGGTAAATGAAATACGATCGCACGTTCATGATGTGTGTCGTAGTCAGCGCCCGTAGATGGTGGAGATTAAGTTCGACACTTAACAGGATGAACGGCCTTTGAGCGCCACCAATGAGATACGACTACAGCAAAAAAGGCGAATACGCTCTAGATGTAAGAAGATAGATCTTTAGAAATTGTGATTCTCCCCTGCTGTGTGACAGCTGAATATTTTACATACAGCCACCAATGCATGATGAATTCACCAGAAATGTTCCAAATAAACGTGCATGTCGAAAGTACCTAGGTACAAGATAAGAGTGTGGTCAAAGGGCAGTTTGAAAACATCACTGTTTTCTTTCCGATAATCTACTTTGCTTTTTTTTTTTTCTCCAGCCTGGAATTAACTTCAAAATTAAACTCGTATGGATAGATATTTATCCAGGGTTGTAGCATTTTTTTGTTATGTTTCAGTCGGATTATGGAAGAGAATAGAGAGTGTATACATATGGTGTAATTTAAACACTCCCTAAGTTATTTGAGGGCAGGAAGTACAACAA
>BMAW01018810.1:652673-681988 GCA_019974015.1 Nephila pilipes | reverse complement strand
CTAGTTACATTTCTATGCACTAATAGTATATTTTTTATTGAAAGCAAAAATGCTCTCATTTATTGAAAATATAAAAAAAAGCATTCAAAAATAAAGATATTCAATGATAAAAGAACAAAGGACTGAATTTTGATTTAAATATTGAAGTTCGTAGAAATGTTTTTCCTGTGGAATTATTCACTGGATATTTATATATATATATATATATTGCAAACAAGTTTTTTTTTTTCTTATCTTTGTTCGATAAGTGCTTGTTTATTCCAATCACTCATCCTCATTTCCTTGTCATGAAGTTGCTCACAAATTGTAACTAAAACCGTGACTTCAACGGACAGCTTTTTATAAGATTTGAATTTGTCGAAAGCGAGCAAGTTTTCTTGTAGTTGTAAACAAGGCGAAATAGGAGAATTGTCTACGTGTCTTTTTTTTTTTAATGTTATTAAGAGAGAAGAAAATAGTGGTAATGCGAAGAATGTGAGAAATAAGGTAAGAAAACTGATTGTTTGAGCATAGGATGATGAAAGGCATTGCAGGGATTTATCCATGTAATCACATGATTTGATTTCCATTTTTGTAAGAATCGGGAATGAACATTGGTGGAGTAAAAATTAACTCTTACCGTTCAAATCTTTTCTACGTAAATATGTATTAATCCGAATATATAGAAATATGAAGGTATATAAAAATGCGGTATATAGAAATCCGAAGGCTATTCTATGGAATGTATATTATATCTAAGATTAAAACAACAATGAGTGTTGCTCAGGTGTCGTCCTCATCACTTGACCGAGGTTCAAATTACGAGAACCATCGCCAGTAGCCTTCGTGTTGCTTCTAGAGCGACGTTAATAAAACCAACCAACCAATAGGCTAATGATTGTTGCAAACTGCAGCTAAATAGTGTTTATGTGTTTGGAAGTTTGTGCAGATAATGTTTATGTTCTGTATAAAGACAAGAACGTGGAAAGAAAATCGTATCAAATTTATAAGGTAGTTAGTTATCCAGTTGAGAAAAGATTTTCGAATGAAAAGAGGAAACCAAATGGTCAACGTAGTATTTTTGAAAAAGAAAAGCGCCTTGACAAATCATTACACATTTTAAGTTGTGGAAACCAAAACTAAACAAAAGTGGCAGGTGTGCTCCAGTAGAGTAACCGTTAAGGAACACATACACACACTCACACAAACGTATTTCTTAACTCGTTTTGGGAGCTTTTCGCTACTGTTAGAGGACTGTTTTGAAAAACAAAATTAGAGGTACGTCGTCATTAGCCTTTGTGTTGCTTCTCAGAGTGACATTAATAAGCAACCTCAATTACATTAATCCAGGTCCATCCGCATTTTTAACGTATAGTTGAGAAAACGGCGTCATCAAAAATGCGTGGGAATAAAATAAAGGATACGGCTGTTAGGTTCAAAAGATTGACTTAATATATTATGATTATAAGAATTGCATTTACTTTGCTCAAGGCATCATTACATTTCTAAGATTTTATTTAATTTAATATTTTATAATCTGTCTTTATTTTAATATCCAAACAAAATATTGCGGTCTACTTTGATAATTTTATTGTTTGCTCTAATTTTAGTATTTAATTTAGTAATTAATTTTTAAGGCTGAATCATCTGTTTTTATTCTTTTTGTTGTTAACATTGGCAATGTTTTTGTACTTTAGAATGTTTTGCTTGCAAAAATAAAAATGTTATAGAAATTTGAAGATGGTACTTTCTTTTGTTAATAGTAATTGCTTCTGTGGAACCTGGAGCAGGAAAGTACACTAACTTAACGTTAATTTGTTTCATTTTGAATAACTCTCCTTCTTCGACAACTCAATAGAAAAGAAAACTTAGCACGTATTAACATGAAATTAGCAAAACCAATTTCAATTTTTTAACATGTGTTAAAATTATTTTTTAAAACTTTACTGATAACTATTTTTCAAAAAATGTGCCATTTTAATTTATTTTGTTTTATTACTTTGTTTCATTATAATGCACAAACTAAAATGAGTTAATCGAACCCTTCGATTTATTAGAATGTATTATAAAAACCATTTTCAATTTTTAGGATTAATAAAGGTTTAATCATTCTTAATGCGCATAATACTATTTGGCATTAAAATTCTTAGTCAACAAGGCCAATGAAATGCGATTTAGTAATAGTAACTGATTAAATACATTTTTAATTATAATTATAAATAGGTTATTTATTCTTTCCAGACATATTAAAACCATATTAAGAAAAGGTCTATAGATTTTATACAAATAATTGCTTTCCTCGAGCTTTCTCAACCGCTTTTTGTAACATAAATCTTGTAAAGATAATTACGAATTTTATTATGAATTTTAACAACATTTTATTGTTATATATAAATATTGCATATATGTATTTTGAAGCTATAAGAAGTTATGTTAGAAGTTTCAACATTTTTACCTCTACAGAATATTCTTCTTACATATTGAAATCGATTTTAAACATGATAAATTCCTTTCTAATTTTACGTACTCCAAAATATGTTTATGAGAACAGGAAATATATGGATGTAAATGTCAAGACTCTGTAGATTTCACTGCAAGCGCCCTACTACAATGTTTCTTAATCTGTAAATAACAAAATCAAGGAGTGCTAAAATAATATATTAGGGATCTAAAATATCACTCGAATATTTTAATTTACTTTTAGCCGAATTTATTAAGCAATTGTAATTAAGTATTTATATTTTTATTAAACGTATATAATAAAAATATTTAATTTAATATATTTTTATTAAATACTATGAAAATTAATTTTAATAATTAATACATGATAATTAATTAATCGTAGTTTTATAAATAAGTTTCAAAATTCTCTATTATTAAATATATTAACTAAAAACATTACTTTGTATTCCAACATTCATTCTCTCCTCTCATTTCAATCTCCATTATAGTTAATTGCAGTTGTATATATTTAATATAAAATCTTTAATAAATTTTTAAGCACTTGGCCGTTTTAATAATATATTCTCTTCTTCAGATTAAGCAACCAGGTTAATTGCATATAAGAGAGATCAAAGTCTTCATCATAACCGATTCCTCATCATTGCAATTAGCAGTGAATGAAAATTAAGAGTTATGATTAAATTCCGAAACCATATATATTCAAGCATTTTAACTAAAAACATTACTTTATATTCCAACATTCCTTTTCTCTTCCCTTTTCCAACTTTAGTCTAAATTGAAATCAATCGTTGTATATTTTTAAACACTAGGGGACCTAAATATTATTTTCTTTTCATCACATTAAACAAGAAACTTAAATGGATATGAGAGGGATCGAAACCTTCATCATAGCTGATTCCCATCATTGCAATCAAAAGTAAATGAAAATTAACATAATAAAAATTAAATGTTATAATTAAGTTCAGAAACCATCTGTTATTAAATATATTAACTAAAAACATCACATTGCATTTGAACATTCTTTCTCTTCTTTTTTCCCCTTTCAGTCCCCATTAAAATCGATCGAAATGGTACATTTTTAAACATTAGGATTCCGTAATATTATTTTCTCTTCGTCACATTAAACAAGCAGCTTAATTGAATATGAGAGAGATCAAAACCTTCATCATAACCGATTCCCCATCATTGCAATCACCAGAAATTGCGGTCATTTCATTATGCAAGCTCATTTCCTTCCATTCCTCCAGCAATTCGATCCAGACACGCCATCGAAGACCTCCACTCCCCTTCCCTCTTACCATCCATTACCACTTCCTCCCAGAGACAGACACTTCTCCACATAGAGATACACCGTAGGACCAGTACCGAAACCATGATCCATAGATGGGAGACAGCCAGCAGTTCATCCCGGTCACGGCTCCAATAAAATTGTCCCGGTTGTCCATTAAAGTGGAGTGGGAAGAGTGATAAATGGGCAAAGATCTTGTGTGTCCACCGGACGCCAGTTCTTCTTAGAGCCAGGGCGGCATCTTTTGTGGGCGCTGATTTATCGCCCCTTTAACTGTCGAGCGCCAGAGCTCTCTACCAGGGGCCATGCATCAAGTAAGAGAATGACCCTATCACTAGGATTAAAATAGTGCCTCTCATTGATAAATGGGGGTTGGATCGGGAGAGGATCGGGTTCCACACTCTTTCGGGAGATTCTGGAAAGGGAAGTGTTCGTCGTGCCAACAGGATGTTCGGGAAAAATAAAAGGTTCTTTCCCCTTTTTTAACGAACATTAATCTTTTTTACGGGCGGCATTTATAAATGGAACAAGGATGCCAATTAAGATGGTGGTGCGCGCGTGCAGGTTGAGTTATGGAGCCCCGTATCTGGTTGATCCGGAATTTTTAACAATCCATTGCTTCTTTAAAAAATATTGTGATGGATAAAATGATATGGTGTTAACCGATGTGTAGGCAGACATACAAAATTATGTAAAGATTATATTTACTAATTTCATTTGCTAATATTGTTTCAAAAATGCTTATGGTGAGCATACACCCGTCACTAATACAGACGTTCATTTGTTAATTAATCTATCTGTTTTAAAGAGATAAACTGATCGAAAAATACGTGTCAATAAGAAAAGATTTTGCTCTTGAATTTTAACCCGTAGTAAGTTTTAAACTATTTTTAGTTATACCAGAGCAAATGATTATTAGACTAGATTAATTATACCAGAGCAAATGAGCATTAGATTTTAGCAAATACCAATTTTTTATAATTTTGAGCGGACAGAAATATGTTACTGAATAATTCAGATAGATACCTAAAAACATATTTTCTTCTTAATAGTAATCAATTTAAAACTGACCTGTAAGGATGAAAAGATGAGTTATGTTACTGTACTACTTTATTCAGACATAGTTCAGTTCACATTAGTAATTAAATATGTAAATCTAATGCCGTAAAAAGTTTTTTATGCATGAACTCCAAAAATAAATATAAAATATAATTTCTTTAAGGTGTTGTTTTTAAAATAAATTAATGAAAACTCCATAGCAAATTCATATCATTTTCAGCATTTTTTTACAATGAAAAAGGTTTAAAAAATTTAAAAATGAGCTTATGATTTATAACTCATTATTTTTTTTTCCTGGTGGTTATTTTTCTTTCAATTTATACCTAAACTTTACTAATTCAATGGCATTGCTCTTACCATTGAGCTTGCAAATGCCAAAGAAATGAACGGAAAGAAGAAATTATTTGAAAATATTATTCAACTTGTCCTCTCGTTATAATCAAACTTTTAGGAATGAGTTACTCCTAGATTATTAAATTAATAATCGAAATGTTACCACTAATAATAAACATTAGTTTATTTTTCAACCTTTCACTTCCCGGAGAATATTATGCTTAATGTTATAAAGGAAATAAATATTTATATTAATCTTTAACATCAAGAGTTAACTAAACATATACAGAAAAATTAAACAAGTATATATATATATATATATATATATATATATATATATATATATATGGATTTTACTTAAATATAATTAAATTTGCTATGTGTTCTAGTCTTTAACTATCGCAGTAAAGAATTCATTCTTACTTCCTGATAGCATTCCAATTTAGCTTTTCATTTATTCGATCACGGGCTATAAATATGTTTCCCATCCAAAGGGGTAATACCTAACAGACTTTCTGACTCCTGCAAAGATCCCTAGAAATTCCTCCATCCAATACGGTGGGATCTGAAGAAAACCTTGCATATAAATTCAAAACAAGATAAATTTCTTTCGTTCGATTTGGCCATGAAGGCTGAAACTGTGCTTCTGATCTTCTCAAATTTTCTCCATGCAATTCACAGATTCTAAAGGACGACGCTGTTTTCATCATCATGTGATCGACTCTCTCTCATTCAATAGCAATAAATAGACTTCATTCGAGTAATTGGTGTGGTTATTCCAGACACGACTGTAGAATTGTGCCTTTTTTACTCATCCATTAAATATCCGTCATATATTAGGTCTACCGGAAAGTTCTGTCCGTTTGTGAAGCAAAAGAAAATAATAAATTTTTCACACATTTAGTAATATTTATTATACAATATATTCTCTGTCTTTATTTATGAACTCTTGCCAGCGTGATGGTGATTTACAAATACCATTTTTGAAAAATGTCTTCTCTTTACATACGAAGAACTCAAGTAGTGCTAGGTTGGCGCATGCTTCAATTTTGAATTTTTTTTCTTTCAAAAAAATTTGCAGAGAGGTAAATAAGTGATAAGTAAAGAGTGCTAGGTCTGAGAAGTATGGTGGATGCCACAAAAATTCCCAGCTTAGCTCTGTGCTTCGTTGACGATTCGTCAAATTAGCATGTGGTTCGACTTTATGATGATGCAGTATAAAAGGCTTCATATTGAACATCGCCGGTACCTTTTCTTCTAAATTTGTTTAAATCATCCATTTGCTGACAGCATCTCTCAAAATTGAGCTTTTTGTTAGGTTTCAAAAGCTCGAAATGTATTGGTTCTTGGACGTCTCGCTATATGCACAGTGTTCTCTTATTAAGGCTCAATATCGATTTAGAGGGGGAGGTGGCAGATAGTCCATGCTGCATGCATGCTCATTTCCTTACGATGTATTCGAAAATAACCCATTTTTCATCACTAGTTATCATCCAGTCTAAACTGGTTCATTACGAGCAATTAGAGATGTGCATATGACGATTCGATTAAGCAAAATTCTCATTTAATTCACGAGGCACCCATCTGAAATGTTTATAGACCAATCCTAGGAACGATGGAAATTATATTGTACAGTAAATATCATTAAATGTATGAAAAATGCATTATTTTATTTCACATCGTCAATGGACAGGACTTTCCGGTTAACCTAATATATATATACTTACATTTTTATGAATCGAACCACTTGAACAACTCTCTTTATGTTTCATATAGATATATAGAAGACCTAATAATTTTTAGTAAATGTAGAGATTTTAAGCCGAACATTGATTTTTATCCAAATTATTTGGTTTTATAGCAGATGAATTCAGATACAAGTAAGGGTGAACATTTAGATACATAACTATAGTTAAAGGATTACACCATTTATAGTAATTTATTTGATAAAAGAGATGCATTTAAGTTTAGGTAATTAAAAGGCCTCACTGGGAAAATAATATTCACTTGTCCATATACAGAAACATCATTTTAAGCTATCTGCATCGTAATAAACTGCTAGCAACTCATGATAAAGATGGATTCAATAATATTAAGAAATTTGTAGGAGAATGTATAGGATGTGATTATCCATTAGATTTTTAAAAAAAGTATATTCCCAATGATTTGTATGAGGGTCTATTTTGATATGTTCTTAAGATTTCCTATGAGGAGTTCTTAGGGATATTGAAATTGAATATTTCAAGAGGATATTGAAATGTGATTAAGAAAATTGGATTAGATATCTAGAAAGGTTTCTTTATATTGTAACAATTTTTTCACTAGGATCTTTATTTTATAAATTGATTTATACGAATTTTTGATAATTACATCTTAAGGAGTGAGAGTTTATTCTCATATCTTTTGGAATTGTGACATTTTAAAAAATGCAGTCTTATACATAAGGGTTATCGACTTTTAGGACTTTTGTGAAAATTTAAGATCTTTCAATTGAAAAAAAAATCTACAACACATTAGGATTACAAAGACAGCTAGTTTGTGGTCTAGCTGTGAAGATCTCTTATTCAATGGATTCCAAACAATTTTAACAACTAAAATCTATTCATGATTGTATTCATTATGAGATTTTTATTACATATTCCATATTTTGAAACTTTTTATACGCAATTTACCTAAGTATTATTGATATACAAATTTTATCTGGCGAGAGTGCGTAATATTAGACATCTTCATTTAAAAGGTTCCTTGAAGCTATTGCACTCTTACGACATGTAATTCTTAATTACATGTCGTATGAGTAATGATTGCAAAGAGTTTATCAATGAGGAATATCATCATGTGATTACAGGTAATTTAAATATTGTTGATGATAATAAATTAAGAGATGTTATGAATCATGGGACTAATTTCAGACTTAGCATTTCGAAAAAAATCTTTTATATCAAGAAACAAATCAGCTTAGATATGGATATTTTGTTACTAAATTAGCAATGCAATGTAATCTTCCATTAGAAACTTTTAATCAGTTTAAAGGCTATGTTAGTTGTGATATTGAGCGAATGGGTCTTGATAAAAGTATATATTTATAATAATAAATGTATTTGTATTTGAAAGGTATAGAAACGCTATTATTAATCTGAGGACACATTAATTACTACTTATGTAGACAAAGTATTTGATAATTATGCTATTATATGCAATAAATTGTACATTGATAACACCTGGAGAATAATAATTGCTTTAGAGTTGTGTGTAATAGTCAGAAAGTAATTTCTAATAGAATTTTAGCATTTTATATGAAAATTGTATAAACTTTATTTCATTACACATTCGCACACACACACACACACACATATATATCTATATCTATATATATTTATATATATATGATAAAAAATTTCCATAATGTAAAATGAAAGCATTTTTTCTCGTGTTATCTTTTTCTCCAAATGTAAAAATGTTCATAATGCAATCTATAGTAATATCTTTTATTTATTTTGTGTTTTATGAGAGAATAAGTTATATTCTGAAATATCAAATCACTGATTCATTTAAATAATATGTGACTCCATTTAATACTTATTTTTATTCATCATTTATTTTATTTTTAACGAATACGACACTGCTATGTCTTTCAATATTTTTTGTGTATTAAAAACATGTATATTGTCTTCACTGAATGTTAGAAAACAAGTCCCAAACTATAAACATATTTGAAAGGTCCTATTTTTGCAATAGTTCGTGTGGTTGTAACACTTATACTCATTTAAAATTTTCAAAATTTAGAAATAATAAATAATTGCATAATTTTTTATTTTATTACGTAAATCGAAATGACCTTTAGTCATTTAAGTCAAGAAGTTAGTGTCACTCTCGTGTTTTAAAGAAGAAAAAACTGAGGTATTCAAACAGACGGGAGTATTTTGTAGAATATAATATACTATTTAAACACGATAATACTTAATATATAATAATTAATTTTGGAACATTATTTTAAATTGTAATTTGTTCCAAACGAGGGTCTCATCTATTACTAGACGAAATCATAATGTCTGGAAAGCTATTAAATTCTTCTGTATTTCTGTTACTCGCTACATTTATTTCTGATTATAATTTCTATTACTTATTACACATATTTCTGACAAGAAAATCAAAAAAAGGGGAATAAAAAGGAGCATAATCAATTGGACTCAATAGCAATTAAGTCTACGCATAGCATTTATATATGTCCTAAGAGGTCACTTGGGAACTCCAAAGGAAAAGATCCAATTATCATTCAGTGAGAACATCCTTGTGAAATAGAACCCTCCCATTCTCTTGATCGGTGTTGACATTGTCGCTTTCAGTGTCCAATAAGGGCACCACTGGACGAGAATGGAGGGTCCAGCAAACACAAATAATACCTCATCTCTTGCATACCATTTTGATGAAACCTTAGGGTTACCAGAAGGTAGGTTACGCCAATGTCACCAAGGTCCTAAATGGGGAGAACCACCCCAATAGAAGATCAGCTGAAGAAAGCCGTATTGAGTTTATGTATGTAATCTTATAAAACCTAAATCAAAAGAAAATTTATTAGATCTATTGAGAAATCAGTATACTTTAACTTATACTATGCATATATAAATTATACTAAGCATACCAATTCAAAATGATGTAGTTTTAATCAATTATACAATACAAATACATCAGTAATAAACGAAATAATCGTGCTTGAGCAATATCATAAACATGAATACTGTACAAAAAGACATTTACAAGTAACTTTCACCAATAATCGACAAATTCATGAATAGGCAAAAAAGTTTGAATGAAAATTAAAAAGATTTCTTCTGAATGATTTAAATACTTTAAACATTATTCATGTGTTATGAGAATTAAGACTGTAAGATTTCGGCTACACTCTAGTCCTCCTATGTAATAACTTGTTCGTAAAATTAGTATTTCTTATAAACATATAATGAAAACTTATTCATAAATTAGATTCTAACTATACTCAATATTCATTTTATCTAAGTGGCATAATCAGTCTAGAAAAAAAACAGAGTAAATTTTGATCTGTGTTTGAGAAGCCTTACACATTCTGTTAGGAAATAATTACTAAAACTCATGTATTTTGTCGATTTTTGGAAAATTCTCTGAGCAATGGATGATATAATATTTTAAATTTTCCAGCATTTTTCTTGAATTGCAGTCTTTATTCAAGTTGTAAATATGGTATTTAATGATATTTTGAGGTGTTAACTAAAATATTCTCTTGGTTCCATTCTTGTTTCCGATTTAGTAACGAATGATATTAAAAATGCTTACTGAAGAATTGTAACTCGTCTATAATATTTATTTGTACAATATATATAAAAAAAAATGATTCTTCTTTCTGTGCAATGTAAATTCAAAATAATTTATTTATAAATAAAATGTTTTTTTTTTTAATGTGTGTGATCTGCTTACTTGTTTCATTGAGACAATTCAAATTTTAAAATTGTAAAGGTATAAAAAATTATTAATAGGTAAAAAGATATTATAATAGAATTATATATCAATTTGCAATGAGAAAATATATTTATTTGATTGTTTAAAATAGCTTATAAAAATATTGGGGAAATTTAGAATAACCTTTTTAGTCCAAATTTCCGCAGTTGTATGAATTCTTATACATTACAAATTTTATATAACACATAATGTATTAAATTATGTAATATTTTCCTTATAGCTATTTTAGATTTTAAACTGATAATAGAATAATAATAATCAGTATTAAATGGAATTTTACTCCCCCAAATACAAAAATAAATTTTTGAAACAAAAATTAATTTTATCTAGTAGAGGAGGAAAATGATATTTCTGTGAATGACTACAACAAATAACGTATCCGGTAATGAAACTAAATCCGTAACATTCACTCCCCGCCTACAGGAATATGAAAAAATAATTTTAAGAAATTCTTTTTAGAAAAGTATAGAAGAACAAGGAATAAAAAAGCGATACCCAGCCAATTACAAAGTTCCAGTATAAAAAAATGTTCGTACGGAAAAGGTTTGTTCGTTTATCTGGTTTCAAGAACCTTCAGAGCACCCTCAGTCTTCAAATATTTGTTTATCCTGAGTTTCACTCTAACGTAATGTTTAATCTGCTCTCCTTTTCACCCTAGGGGTTAGAAGCTGTGATCAAACCCTTCAGGGATCAAGACGGTGGGGGTCTTCCTGGGGGTGTTAAACTCTCAGTCCACGAGTAACTAACTTCGCTGTTTTGCTTCTATCTTCATCTACAAAGATAAGAGGTTTTCAGTCTTGACTGTTAGTAGCTTTTAGTAGATTTTTTTCAAGATAGCGAGAAGACCAATTCAGATTGTCGAGCGATATTTAAGTTAGTATTGTTTTAAAGAAGTAGATTTCGATTATATAACTATTGAGGCTGCAGTATTTGCTTTCAAATAATAAATTTTACTTTGATTTTGTGTTTAATAACATGTGTGTTCAATGTTATGATTATATTATTTATGTTATCAATAACAAAATTTTCCCTCGATATATCTATTTTAATGAGGGAAAAAAGTTATTACTATTGTTCTCATATATATGTGTTTATTGAATATTTTTTTGAAAAAATTAAATAACAATACTAAATTTTATTTAAAAAAAATTTAAAGGATGATAAATTTTTAAACAAGAAAAGCCATTTAATTACATATTTTGACTGCTCAACTTCATTTAACAAATATCTAAATTCTATTAAATTGAAGATATCTAATAGAATCTTTTCCCTTTAAGGTTATTAATATGTCTATAACGTATAATTTTTGGATTTTTTAAAGACAATTAAAATGTATTACTTTTCAATTGATCGCATTAATTTTTTTGACACGCCATCATACAAATTTTTGAAAAATATTCATACTAATTTTGACATTCATAAATTGATACAAATATAGATAAAACTTGATACTGAATATTCAATATAAGATAACTGAGGTTAATAAGGAGATTTTTTTTTTATTTTAAATTGAAATTGGAATGTTTGCAATGAAGTTGGAAAAAAATGACGAAACATATGGCTATTAGCACTATTTTTTCTTTTAAAGTTTTTAAAAGAATTTTAGTTTTCGCTTTAGATTTTCGTTTTCAAATTTAATATTTTGCAAAGCACTTCTTTTTGCAAATATTGTGGCCAATGGAGGTCATAGTACTTAAGGAATCTATAAATCGCGAATAGCCTAACGTCACAGACTTACTAAGATACTGGTAATAGTAAGTTACTGGTATTAAGAAATTGAAAAAGTAAGAGTGTGCTATAAGAAATTTTTTTTAATTAATTAAACTAATAAAACTTATTGTTTAAAATAGGCTGAAAGAAGGTCCAAATGAACTGAGTAAAATATTAAGATAGCAAGTTTATGTTACAGGAGTTAAATATTATTTAATGGAGAAATTTTTTAAATCTGCAATGGTCACATCAAGATTCTCAAATATAGGTTTTTTTTTTTTTTTTTTCCTTTTCGCTTTTGCGACAGGCTGTCTGCGTTTGCTTGGATCAAGCTCTATTCTCTTTTAATCCGTGGGCTTATTTTATAGTAAATATATATGCCTTTGAAAATTAAATGGTCTTCTCTGAGTTTTGTGTACTTATTCATCCCCAAAACTCAAAACTACTGATATCAAGTTGGAAAAAGCCAATCATGTGTCCATAGATACGAGACGGCCACTAAGACACCTCCTTGTGACGCATTGTTAAAGGATTTATCAAAACTTTCTCACATTGATCCTGAAGATTGGCCTTTCTAACAGTGAACTCATAGATACTAAGACAAGTTGATATTAAGAAGCTGAAAAAGTCAGATGGTCCCATCGAAATATTATTTTAATGAATTAAAATTTTGGCATTCTAATTCCAATATAGAATTGTGATTTATGCATTCAATTTCATATCGGTTTCCTTAACAAACGATACATGGTAGTAATTTTTTAAAAAATTGCTTAATACCTAGTATATTCCAGGCATTCTTTTTAAGTTCAAGGAACTGATTTTATTAGAACAAAGCTTTCACTTGAATATAATAACTACTTTATTATTATATTTCAACCCAAAAGTCAAAAAATTATTATAAGTAATATTTAAATTTTTTAAAAAATCAGATACCTCTTTGAATGTTTTAATTACGATTTACAAAGGATTTACGATTAGTGAGTGACATATCAAAATAAGAATCTTTTCTTCGGAACAAAACTCTTGTAAATGACGAAATAAAACTAAAATTGTACACTTATTATTAGTTATGTAATCATTTACAGTTCGACTTAATTAAATTAGAAGATAGTCTTCGAAATAAAACTTTTGTAAATGAAGAATAGAATTTTTTTTCTTCTTCATTGATTACATAACAATTTAATGAGCGACTTAATAAAATAAGAAAATGGCCTTCAGAAAAAAACTATTTTAAATGAAGAATACAAATCTAATTTTACACTTCTTATTAGTTACATAACAATTTAAAGTATGACTGAATAAAGTAAGAATACCAAAATCTCAAATGTAAAGAACAGAAATAAAAAAATTATGATATTTACAAAACAATTTTAATTGTCGCTTAATGACTTGATGTGTGACTTAATAAAATAAGAATACTTTTCAAACGACGTAATGACTTACTAAAATATGAATAC
This sequence comes from Nephila pilipes, assembly GCA_019974015.1. Taxonomy (NCBI): domain Eukaryota; kingdom Metazoa; phylum Arthropoda; class Arachnida; order Araneae; family Nephilidae; genus Nephila; species Nephila pilipes. The sequence goes on along the minus strand of BMAW01018810.1, from coordinate 668,206 downwards.
TTTATTCGGAACCAAACTCTTATAAGTGAAGAATAGAAATAAAACAATTTTAATTAGATATGTATGATATATAAAGACTAATTTTATTTGTTACTAAATGACTTAATGCGTGACTTAATAAAATAAGTATACTTCCTTCATAACAAAAAATTTCCATGAAAGAAGAGCAGAAATAAAACGAAAGTATTTTTATTAGTTACGTAACTTAACTTATTCTCACTAATTTTTAACTTGATTTATTTGATGGCATCTCAAAAGGTTATTGAGCCTTCCATGCTCGTTAAATGACTTCATTAACATTGCTGTTCTCAAGTTCAAAAGGTTGGATCTTAATGACAAAGAGGAAAACAGTCTGAAAAACCAACCATTAACTTGTGTAACTAAGGATTACTACCCTATCCATCTTTCAAATAGTCTCCCTCCTCCATGAAATTCTAAACTTTTTATGAGTTTTCTTGTTGGTTGATAGTGAGTATGTTAAACTTGGTTATCATTTACTTCCTTTGGAATCCTTTGAAAAACGCCGAAGCAATAAATTGTCAAGTGACTCCTGGTAGACGATTTTAACGATAAAGAGAGAAGTTACCAGTATTTTTACTGATAATATGAAGATTAAGAAAGTTATAAAACATCAAAAATGATAAGTTAATTGGTTATTTCTTATTGCAAAATTATTTATATTGTCTTTTCTACTTTATGTGTGGTGCAATCTTCTAGAGCAGAATATATATAATTTAATTGGTAATATTTTTCAACAAACATTTTTTAACTTATCGTTTTTTTAATTCTATTATTTTGTAAATTTTAATATTCTTTAAGCAAAAGAATTTGAATTTTGTTTGTACAATACTCTTTTGGTAAACCTACACATATCGAAGCAGATACCTGCCTAACAACCGAAAGTATCGGATTACTGAAAATAAACCAATTAAGTAGCAAAAAATGAATAAATAAAGTAAAATAAAAAAAAACTATGAATAGTTGTGTAAAATTTAATATAATATGCGAAAATAAAGTGTCAAACATTCAAAATAACTGATACTACAAAAAATGCAGTTTTGTATTGATAGCTTGCATTATTCAGTTGAAGAAGAAGGTACAAATTATAATTTTCTATAACTTATCAGCTTATGTAAAAACACCGGATTACTAGCAGGACTGGAAAGGTGAAGAGTTGGATTAAAGAGGGGAAGTACTGTACTAATTTTGCAACGAAAGAACTAGAATAAATCAACAATTTATTTGCCTTTTAATGAATAATAAGCTAATATTTAACAGAATCAATTTATTTCATAAAGAAGACTTTAGAATTAACTTTAGATGTTTTGTAACATATATTTGTAAAATTATAATATAAAAATTGTGATTTAAAAAAACAATGAATTTTTTTTAAACTTTACGTGACAGGAAATATCTAGTAATTCTTTGTCATGTAGTGAACACACATACAAAAACAATCCTCCCCCATTTTCTACAACAAAAGTAACTATTTTTATAGACAGCTTCAGAGAAAAAGTTAATAAATAATCATATATTTCAAATAACTTCAAGTATTCGTCTGACCACCCCAGTGGACTCCTGGAAATTTAAGATACGAGAGATTTCTCCTGCCCGGAATAAATCAACAGAACCCAGCAATGGGTCAAGAGGCCAAACCTCTCAGCAATCCAATTTCCCTAACCATACCGAAAAAAGTGCCAATCTTTATTTTTTATGGTTTCTCTCGTTAACTTTACACATAGCCTCAGGTCAGCCCCCACCCACCAACCCCTGGAAAAGAAACTCCGCAACCACATGTTCCCTCAGCTGCTTATCCTTAATGAAGACGTCTCCCCTAACTCAAGCTTTCCTTTTGGAAGAGCTCGCGGGAGTGATTGAGAACCAGGGTGAACCAAGGTCTGGTTAGAGATTACTCAGATGTCTGTCCAGCCTATTGATCGAGTAATTAGAGCAGCATGTAAAGAGAGGGAGGCATTAAGCCGCGTTAAGCGTTTTAATTATGCCCAATTTCGCTGCTGCTGCCTCCACCTCTCCGGAAAGGCTTTTCCCACTTTCTCCTGTTTTCAACTCACGATGGTATAATAATGACGTTGTAAGGGAATTGGCCTCCTCATTGTTGTAATTCGAACCGTGGGATGAAGTCACCTCTGCCAGAATGCTTGGAGGAGGATCGTTTTGGATAAGGATGTGAAATGATGTGCAATTTTTCTAATTTGTTGAACAGAGGGCTTGGTGAAGAGTTAGCACATTTGGGTTAAATAGGAAAACAGGATATCCGGTTGAAATTCAGATTCAAATGACTTGTGATTTGTAAACGGGAACCATATTGAGATAAAATCACAGCTTCTGCTTGGAATGAGTAAAAATATCTGGAAATAATTGAAATAAATTTATTACTGTGCCTCTAGGGAAAATATTTGCACCCCGCCAGAAGAAAAATAAAGACGTGCGTTTTCAAAGAATTTTCATTGTTATGTGATTGTCAAATAATTCATTCATTTTCGTTTTTCGAATGTTAGATGTATAAAGGACGATATCGTATTGTATAAAAATGACGAAAAAATAATTTTACAGTTGATTATAATGTATAATTTAATCTTTTGAAAATAATTTCAGCCGGGAAAGTTGGAGGAGTGTTATTTTGAATAATAATGTAAAAATTTGTAAAAAAATTTCTGCTAGTTATGCTGACGAAATATTGATACATTTCGGTTGAATAGGAGATTCAGTAGAAATTCAGATTCAAATGACTTGTGATTCGTAAACGAATAAGCATATTGAGATAAAATCACAGCTTCATTTTTGAAGGAACAAAAAGATCTAAAAATAAAATAATAAATTTATAATAAAAAGGATATTTGCATCTTATCAAGGGAGAAAAAATTTGATGATGCACCGTTCCAGAACTTTCCTTGTAATCAGTGTCAAAGAATTAATTCATTTTTTTTTCCTTTCGTTAAAAATATAAAGGGCAATACAATTACATTTAAAATAGATGAAAAGTTAATCTTAAAGTTGATGATTAGGCAAGAATAAATAATTTATTCTTTTGGCAGTAGCGTCTAATGGGAAAGATAGTGGAGGATGTGATTTGAATAAGGCTGTAAAATGATATAGAGTGATTTCTAATATGCTAAGCTGAAGAAGAATTGGAAAGTTTTGGTTGCATAGGAAAGCAGGACTCCTTTTAAATTTAGATTTACTTGTGGGTATGTGCATTTTAGCAAAATTACAAGTCCTGGTTGATTGACAGATTGTTTCATTTTATGGGATATGGAGCGATAACGGCTATTAACTTTTACAAATCCTAGTTCCACTACAGATATTTCGTTCGAAATAATGGGGGAAACGGGACTGCAGCATTATTAATTAATTGTTTTATCAACGTCCCATTTAGAAGCAACAAGAAGGCTCTTTGCAATGTATCTCGTTATTTTGAACCTCGATGTATTGACGAGTATAACATTTGAGCTCCCACCCACTCTCAAAACTTTCACTCTACGCCAGTGAAGAGACATGGAGCCTCAATAGATTTAGCATGCATCATATCCGCTAAACGGCGGGTCTTTAATGGAATCTAGACTCGAACCCACAATTCGATGGAATTTTCTGGAAAGCCGTGATCTCACGACCATGACCACACATGTACCGCGGCTACAGGCTGTTGCGTGTTAAATGGAATTCAGCCTCACAAACCTTACGCGGTGTGGAAGTTAAGAGAGAGAGATTAACTCAAGTGTCGTCCTTGTAACTTGACTGAGACTCAAAATTATAAGATTCATCCCCAGTGTCTCAGTCATGTTTTAGTACAGTGTTAATTCAAAATTAGCATATTTTCTTTGAATTAGAAAAAAGGTAATTGATTCTAAAGAAGACTAAATCAGTCATATTTAGTGTGCCACACAATTTAACGACATTTTATTTTGGCATACCTCAAATTTTTTTATAGTATTTAATTTTTGTGAGGACAAATAGTAGTACCTCCTTGAATGATGAATAATGATTAATTCGTTCAATTATCTTCATCGATATCTTCTATTTTTATATCCTCTTATTCTATGGGCTTAATCGATAGAGCTTCTGAGACAAACTCATTAATTAAGAAAAGAATACGAAGGGATAAAGGAGGCCAAAAGTAAGAAAAGACTCCTTAGAAAATTCTTGATAAATTACCTTAGTGCTCATTATTACCAATTTTCTTTGCCTTTGCCATAGGTAATTGCCATTCAAATGACTATGTTTTACTTTGTATAAGATTTATATTCGACATTTTCATCGACATGTAACTATAATTCATTCTGAATTTTTTACACTGTAAAACTTAATTTTCAGTACATTCCGTGCTTCGAAAAACTTTTAAGTATTGCACATTTACGGTATTAAACTACACATAATCGTTGTTATGCATTAGTAATTTTATTATACGCAAATAACTAAGAAAAGGAGAACGCCTTAATGAAGTAATATTATCGTAAGAATAATCGTTTTATAAGATTGAGCGTGAAAAAGTCATACATATTTTGTTACTTTAACATTTCAGTAACTTATTTATGAATATGTTAACTATCACAAATGTTATTCTTGTTTTGTTTAAAATGGCGGATACATTTCAAGAAATAATTTAATGATTCCAAGTAAATATAGAATACTTATTCAAAATTGTTTAATTTACTGAAAAAATTTTTTTTAGATACATTAAAATATCATCAGATCTGACCTTGATTAGAATAAGTTAATAGAGAAATAATATCACCAGGCTCATAAACCAGGCTCAAAGCTATAACAAATCATTTATTCGAATAAACAATTCATCAGATTTGGTCAGCTTGAAAGGTAAAATACACATTCACATCGGTTAGGTATGCAAAATAACTTAACATTCTAGTTCTGAATGAAATTCTCAAGAAACTAGATACTATAATAGATGTTTCTGAAACTAAACCCACATAAAGATACAATTACTTTAGGAGTCTCGGGGCTAAAATTTTATCATCGCATGCGAAAAAACATAATTTTTAAACCAATATAACTTATCAAAGAAACAAAGTAGAAACCTGAAATTTTTACCATATAATATTCATATATATTTATACTCATTCTTATATTTTAGTATGATTCTAAAAATAATATTAAAAACTTAGCAAGAAAAATTAAATGAGCACTTTTTCAAAATTATGAAAATCAATATTTTACTGTGCTTAGGATTCTGAATTGCACCATTGATCAAAATTTGAATAAGTAATTATTTAGTACAAAGGTGTTCAATTTGGAAGTTATGCAAACTTTTTAAAAAATCCAGAGGAAAAAAAATTCTTAGAAGAATTATTTAAAAAATTATGAAATTTTAAGAAAAAATCCAATTAAACTTCTAATAAATTTTTCATGTTAATTTTTCTTAAATTTGTGAGTGTCATGTAAAAATCATAAAGGAAACTGATTTTTAACATATGTATGAAAATTCAAACTTATATGATTCATAGTTTCTGAAAAATCCTACGCTTAAGCTAAATTTTTTTTTGTTTAGAGAAAAATGAAGTTAAATTTCAAAATAAATAAATAAATAATAATAAACAAGATTTAGTTTCATCTTGATGTTTTGATATTATCATTTAACTTTTGGCACCAAAATGTTCAGAAAAGATGAGGCTCTAACATATAGCTTTTAAAAAAGAAATAAAACACGAATTTTTTTGAAGTTTAAGGATCCTGAGACCCTTAATTCCTGCTTATATTTTTACTAAAGTAAGCAACTGTAATCCACAACATTAATCTCTCCTTTCGACTGCGACCAAATACATTGTTTTATACTAAACTAGAATATACATCTCACTTCAGTTGTTTGCATATTTGCATAAATATCTTCGGGAATGACAATGTATCCCTTGATTGGTAACTAAGCTCGAATGTACCCGAATATATATATTCTTTCTCGTGTTGCTCATCACTTATTCCTAAGAAGACCTCTGCGCAACAATGACAATGTACCCTTGGTAGGTAACTAAATACGAACTCACCCTAGGCTGAGATATCGTTAATCATGTACATACATTTATTACTTTGAATGTTATTGCTTATTCTGCCCTGTGTTACTCATCGCTTACCTTTTGTAAGACCACCATGTAACCTCAGAAGTACGCATGCCAATTTTATAAAACATAGTAAAAACATTCTTCAAGGCAGTCTGCGTTTAATGTCAAAGCACCCGATAGAAATTTCGAACCCAATTCCAGGCAGAAAATTGTTTCAGTTTTCATAAAAGTTTGTGACGTTGTAACATGGGTATCCGTGTATGATATAGTATTCTTAAGATCTAGAAACATTCGAAAATATTTCACGTGAACACATGAGCTTTAAAACCCCTTGAACATTACGGTAAAGGAGACAAAATATAGAACATATCTTACACCAAAAACAATGGATTGAATCGCACAGAAATAAGCAATAGTTATTATGAGCAATACACCGCTCTCTTAAAGTTAGCGAAATCAGGATGTAATTTTAATATTGGAACGTTTTTTTTATCAGAAAAAGTGCTCCCATTCCAGGTCCTATTCTTTTAACATTACGTGAAAACAGCCTACCCCCCCCCCCACACACACACACACTTATATGCTTCAGAAAGTAAAATTCCTGGAGCATGAGACCGCTCGAAGCATTGAAGAAGAAAATGGGAAACGGAACTTTTTCTGAAAAAGAGGAAATTGTTGCTTTCCTTCCCAATCCTAATGAGTCCCTTTATTTGTAGATAGGGATCGATAGGAATGTGACGAATTTATATTGACCAATGCCCATTCGTCATTCTTTTTTTGTGCGGGAGGGGGAGGAGACTTGAGAGTACAGTCAGTGAGAATGGGCGATTTATCGCGCTTGCAAGAGAACTTAAGGAATATTTTAAAACTTTTTATGCGTGTACGAAGAAAACGTTAAACACAATTAAAACAAACGTTAAACTGCTTTTATATTACTTCATTATAAAACTTTTTACACTGAATCATTATAAAACATTTTACACTAAATCATTATAAAACTTTTTACACTGAATCATTATAAAACTTTTTACACTAAATCCTTATAAATTATGAAACATTTTTAAACTAGGAGCTACAATAACATGCTCAAAGATCAACAGATTAATTACAAAAACCATTTTTAAACAGAAAATAGTAACACTTTGAGAATAAAATATGCCACTTATTGTAATGATATTTAACAATAAAACAATATCAATATACCACTAACAACATAATAGCAAACAATAAAATAAAAATAATAATATAATAATTATTATTATATATATTGTAAAGATATAACAGTAACAAAAAATAAAAATAAGTATATAATAGTAACAATATAATAATATAAGTATAATAATTATAACAATATATACTCTTGCACACAACACAATAATAGTAATAACAATTCGTATACCAAATAGTAATAGATAACTAAAGCAACCAAAATACGGCCTGAGATCTGGAATATATTATCAGGTAAGGAACTCTATTTATGCCATTTATTATTATATATGACACATAACTTATGACGTAGATGAATGATGTTTGATACACAACATTTTGAAAGATGTATTGCCCTACGTTTTCTCGGAGAGCATTATTAAAAAATATCATCACGCTGTTTCGAAAATTGGATCTTTATGAAATGTGGTCCCTAAAGTAAGAATTCTCAAAACTGTTCAAGGAAAGGTGTAAAATATTTATCAAAAGGTTTAATGTCAAAGAATTTCAGGTTTTGATGAATTTCAAAAAATAACATCGCTCAGTTCTGTCTCTTAAAAGCGCGCAGTAAAAATATTGGTTAAGTTGTGTTTTGAAATAACGTTAATTCATTTTTTTAATTGTGTTTTTATGTCTTTTCACATAGATTTCGAAGTCATAGTCAACAATTAATTGAATATTTTCTGCACGGCCTAAATCCAATTAATAGTTTCATCAGGTAAATTATATATGTGTGTGTGTGTGTGCGTGTGTGTGTGTGTGTGTGTGTGTGTGTGAGTGTGTGTGCGTAGGCTAGAAATTCCCAATTTTTAACTCAACATTCTAGCACAGAATTATTATTATTGTTATTATTTTGCATTTAACAAAGTAAAGTTATATATTCCAACCTATTTAAGACAATATCTTTTGGTAAGAATGATTATCTATTTATGTAGACTCTCCAATAATGTAAGAAATAGAAAGAAATGCCAATTAAGGATTCGCTTTATAAATACTCAGTTCCTTTTCTTAATCAACTTAAAAATTTATGCAGTTCTATCAATTTTCTAAAACATTTTCATAATATATATACATGAAAACTTAAGGAACTACAAAATGTTTAACCACATAATTATGACCATTTTCTTTTTTTTTTCTTCTTTCGACATCTATTTACAAAATATCGACCTTATAAACATTATCTTCCAAAAATCTTAAATTCATACAGCTTAATAATCAGACGTAAATTTATAACTATCATTTGACATAAGTGTTTAATATAATTGATAGTTTTAAATTCTTATATTCGTACAATTGTGAGATACGATGCGAGAACCAGGTAGTCCAGAATCACAAAGTTTTGAGGAGAAGAAAATAAAAGTAAGGATTACACCAGGCAATGTCGTCTTTTCCCAATATTTCCCACAAAACAGAGGCCGCGATAGCCTTGTGTGCATGATCGTGAGCTCTCGGCTGGCGGTTTTCTTCAATTTGAGGTTTCGAACCTGGATGCCACTTGAGACCCATCGTGTAGCCGGGGCTGAAGCAGTTTAAAACTATCGAAGCTCCAAGTCCTCCCGAAGGGGTGGTGTGTAAGTTAGAAGAGGAGATTGCCAACTCAAGTGTCATCCTCGTCACTTGACGGATATTCAAAATTACGAGGTCTGTCACCAATAGCACTCATGTTCGTTCTTAAAATTAGTTAGTTAGACGAAAATAAAACCAATCAATCCTCAAAACAGAGGACCGATGATACATTTGTACCTACTTTTTGCATCAATCGAAATAGTTATATTCGCTAGAAAGGGAGGGGGAATTATTAGGACATACAATTTGGAAGATTTATTTTTATTTTTTAAATTTTTTTATTAATTTGGACTTTCAGTAAGCTCTCATTAAACCTGACCCATTAAGCCGGACAGCCATTCAAAAATTCGTAGCTGATAAATGCAAATAAAAAACTGAGTTAGAAGCGCAAATCTATAGGCTACGCAGTTTTCTACCGTGACTAATAACTGAGGCGTCCCAAATCTTATTTTCCATTTTAAGCACTTTAAATTATTCTTTTGTTCGAATGATTCGAATGACGTCTCTTAAAAAGAAGTCAAAACTTATTTAAATTGATGATTATTTGAATTTTGCGATAAAATACATTAAGGACAATAGCAATAAAATCATATCAGAATATAAAGAGCATGTGAGACATTTGTGTCAGTTAATTGCTCAAAAATTAACGCTCAAGGAAGACAACAAAAGATCAATCGGTTTTACTAAAAAGCGAGCGAGTCACGTGAAGTTAGTAAAGTTGATTATGAACCGTCATGTTCTAAGTAGTTTTTTCGACCTAATAGATATTGCGTAAACAATGCATTGATTATAATTACTTAGTGCGCAATTTACCTTTTTGCTCTGTCTTATTTCACATTACGTGTTCATTTTAGGAGCAGAGTGCTTAGCTATGCACCTTGGCTCACTTTAAAGGGATTGTTTTTGTTTAATTCCGTCGTTAAGTTGTGACGTAGTTCCTTCCTTATTTAACTTCCCAGCCATCTAAAAATCTAATTAAATAGTCAACAAGTTCAAAACTCCAATTGGAGATACATCAGAACAAGACAACACAGTTTATTACCTATCAACACTAAATACGCAAAATGAATTTCTCTCGAATCTTTCTTAACTCAGTTAATCCTAGTTTATACTCAAATAATAAAATATTAGCTAACCAAATTATTCATCCCGATTCAAACACTTCTTATTTAGTTTAATTTCTGCCACTATAACTAGGAGTCGCTTTTAACTGATTTCAGTACAAACGATTAATTACAATGATTCAATTTAATTTATAAATATCTATATCAGCTTATCATTATCCTCTATCATTTAAATTCTCCTTCACTTATATATCACTAACTCTAATTCAATTCACTCTACTTCTTACTTTCATCTAATTTACCAAATCCCAGTTCATTCCGGTTGGCAAGGAATTGTTATTTTATGAAATTCAAAATACCAAAAAGTCCCAGAGGTTAGTGAAAAGAAAATTGCGAATAGCCCAACGTCTTAAGGTTCATGAAAATGTATTTATCTGTGTGCAGATGCTTGTAATGATTACTGATGCTTCGAAAACTAGGATACGAGTTTAAAACTACCTGAATATTATTCCTTCGTTATGATATTTCATTTAAAGACATAATCTATTCCTTTGGTCTTCTTATTTTAAAAAAATCAAATGAATTGATTTCATTTTGGAGACAAAAGGCACTGTTCAATAAAGAAATAAGAGTTCTAATTTTCTTTCTTTAGTATTTGGATTATGATGAGGTAAAAATCTAAATTTTCCATTAGCGTTTTTAAGTTTATTCTGTTTCATAGCTTTTAATATTATCTAATTTACTATTAAAAATTCTGAGCAACATTTAACCTGACTATAAAAACTTATCTTTAGATGTTGATATCTTAATTGACGTATTCTTGAATTCAGAAAAATTTAACTATCTAGTACCTACAACCAATACAGAATAATAATGAATGTTTTTTAGTATCTTGCTTATTCAAGCTTAACATGCATATTTATTTTTATCATTGATAAATACTGTCATATTATTCATTTATGCATTTATGTAATCTCTATTATCATAAATAATATCTACCGATGAATTTTAAGAAAATGCTGTCATATAAGGTTAACTGAAAGAAAAATTATTCCATTCTTTTGAGTGAAAGCATGTGCCTATTGGCGACATTTTACAGATCATTGAACGCCTCTGCAGCCCTAAAACTGTTCTTAACGAAGGCTTTTGCTATGTCTATTGGCACCTGGAATCGTAGCTGTTTAAGTAAGAAGTTTCCACCTTCTTAGTTCAAACAGTTCGTTCACGGAGGTACTGTTTTCTTTTTCTGTTATACGCCTGAAGAAGTTTCCCTTATTTCGACAGAAGGGAATTCCGGGAGAAAAGATTCGGTTTCAAACATGTATAGAAGAACTGTTTTCAATAATGGATGTTGAAAGAATCGATTATTTTATTTTTAAAAACCTTCCAAACTTTAAATTCGTGATTATGTTATATTTACTTTATTTTATCATTACAATAGAAAAATATATCGTGAAGAGGAACTAATCTATCGCTAAATAAATGGATATAAAATGAATGAAAAATACGTGTTCATTTGAATAAGTAGAACATAAAGTAATCATGTTTTTAAGAATCAGTTAGGTGATGAAATTTTGTAGTAAAAATTTGACTATAAATAACTTTAAAAAATATACAAGCTTGCTTTGTGTTTTTACATTGCTTTACAAGAATAATTTCTTTGTTGTTTTTTCAATAACACTGACATGTTAATAACATAACTTGTTAGGTACATGTATTAAGAAAGAATGTATTCTACATATTTAAATATAATTCTGGCTAATAACGGTAAATATATGAAATAAAATATTCAAACATACAATTTTAAATTTTCAACAATAAGATTATTTACAATATTTATGACCAGTTTTAATTTTCACATTAATGAGATACATTTTTGGAGTAACTGTTTTCATATCTCTATTTTTAGAAATATTAAACGAAACTTATAATATGAGAAATATAATACGAACGAAATTCTTCATTTGAATCAAAGCCGACAGTTGTGCTAGACATATTTGACACATCTACTAATGATAGCATTTTTGATCTGGTTCGCTGAACACTAATATTTAATTTTTTGTGTGATAAAAATGAATTGTTTTTGTTTTATAAATGCGTAATATAGGTTTCATAATTACATTTTTTGTACAGTTTTTTGGAAAAATATTTAGAATTTTTTCATCTTATGCGATTTCTTAAAGTTGCGGAACATACCTCCAGATTTACCATATGTAGCATGTATTTTTTACACGAATTTTTTTGCACGGTTTTCAGAGGAGCTTATCTACCGTGTAAGAAAAGAGTTGAGTATATATGTATATATGTATATGTATATATATATATATATATATATATATATATATATCAGAAATATAACAAAATAATTTAAGAAATTAACTAAAATTATTACAGAAGCAAGAATTAAAACGTAAGAAAAACTTCAAAATTGCATAGAAATCTTACAAAAAAAAAATATTAAGTATACAAAATATGCAAGAAAAATGAACTTTTTTATTGCAAAAATCTAGAACAAATGAAAAAGAAAAAACTACACTTCAAAACAATTTAGAAAGAGATCAAATACCCGAATGAATACTAAACAAATAAAAATACCAAGAAGATAAAATTATAATTATAAATACGTACAAACTAAGACATGAAAAATAATGAGAAAAAGAAAAAAAAAAAAAAAGAAAACGAAAAAACCATACAAAAAATGATGTACAACATTTATAAATACTGTGCCTGGATTTTGACAGATAAGATGCTTAGTGTTACACAATCATCAAAATTGATTGATTGCTTATTAATGTCTTATTTAGAAACAACGCGAGGGCTTCTGGTGACGGATCTTGTAATTTTGAACCTCGTTCAAGTAACGAGAACACACCTGAACTGGTACCTCCGTCTCCAAACTCCCACATCATGCCAACGGGAGGACCTCGACCAGATTTAAAGTGTATCAGCCCTGCTACGCGGCGGTTCTTTAGTTGCATCAAGGCTCGAGTTCACAACTCGACAACACCGGCCGCAAGCTTCCGATCATAACCACTAGGCAGCCGCGGCCACTTCTATTTAGAGAAATATGCACAAAATTAAGTATTATTAATTCTTATAAACTATTAATATCTTTAAATAAAGCATTTTTTTAAATGGTTGAATTTTTAGTGTGGAAGGTGGTCGAAAAGTATTTATGAAATTATTTTGAACATATATTTCAGATTATTCTTTTTCGGCAATTTTGTTGAAATTTTAATTAGACACTTCATGCATTTTTGTTATTAGTGTCACGTTATCTTTTCACATTCGAAACATTAATTAAAAGCTTTTTAGGTCATTTTTTTTTTGTTTACTTTTATGAATGACTACTCTGCATAATTTTTTTTTCAAATAATAATACACATGAATAATTAACTTCATTACTGTCAGAATTTTTAAAAACGAAATTAGTAAAAAAAAAAGTTTCCAGCGTACATAAAATAAATCCTCTTTTAAATCATTAAAATAATAAAAGTAAAAAAAAAAAAGTAAATTTTGCTTTATTCGCTACTGAAATAAATTCAAAATAAAACAAGTTACATTATCATACTCCTCATGATTATGAAATAATAAATGTTAAAATTATATTTCACGGTACACATTGTAGATCTATTAAAGAGAATGTTCCATTTTGTAACTTTTATTTCATAGCTATGCATGTTTCTGAAAAGCACAACAAACTGAATGACAGACGAAATATTGTGCCGTGATATTACATTAAATTATGAGAGAATATCTGACTAATAAACGCAGTAATCTTGAGTCGTTAATGGCAATGAATTATCCTGGTAAGGCTATACAATAGCTAAATTGAAGTTCGGACCACCCAGATTGACCATGTACTATAATGATGATAATGGCCTACAAGATTCCAACAACAGATTGTCTTATAAGCTACAATTTCAACCTTTAATAACAGTCTTTTTCGTTACTGGTTATAGCTTTTAATTGGCATCGCAACAACCAGGGTTCCATGAGATTTTGCACTGAGCTGTGTTGAGTTCTTGACTGATGTTTTAAAGTGGTTCCCTGTCACTATGCACAAGGAATGATTTTTATAGCCAAATGACAGCTTTACGTTCGTTTTTCTTGCCTTATACGGACGGAAATTACAGTAATTTAATTGCGTCGTGTTTTGTTTTATTATTAGAGCATTGTTTCTTTTCTTCATCCTTGATGGGATATTTTATTACCGCATGCAGGTTTGTTCATGCCTGACGTGTTTTTAATGTCAGTTGTTATTATGGTTTTATTGCCGCTAGGAGACGTAAAAATTATCTTTCTTTTATTCGGATTTATCTCTGTACTTATGCACACAAAACATATTTTGTCATTCTTTTTTCCTTTTGTTCTTCAAATATACATTTATACAGAATCCTCCTCCATTTCCAGTTGCATTTTCTCGATTGAAACTTCTATTTGGTAAAATATTCTGATATTTGAAAATATCGTACTTACAGTTGAATAGCAAATTATATTCAATATTATTTATGCATTAATTATTTGTAAAACAAATGTTCGAAATTGCTGTATTTGAGAATATCACTTCAAAATTATAAGAATCACTATATCTTAGAATTTTTGAAATCATATTAATATCAGTTTTATTGTCCATAAGATAGAAAAATATAGGTTTCACTAATTTTAAACATTTTTTCTCATGTACTTGCTTCTTCAAGGTTAGTTAAGATTGGGAAAAAAAAAACTAAGTTTGTGTGTGTGTGTGCTTGATTGAAGGTAAATTTATTTTTAAAGGCCACATTTTTATCCATCTGTAATTAAATAGAAAAAGATAACTGATAAATTTCACGCACACCGAAACAAAAACTGTTGCGTTAATCAACTATTTATTATGTTAAATTTCTGCGTTACATATATAAAGTAAAGATATAAAAGTCATTCCACTGGAATCTTATAAATTTCGATGATATTCGAATCTAAAAAAAAGCTTAGCAATTGCATGACAAATTTCTAACTTAAAACACATTTTTTTTTCTTTAAAAAACTGTTTTAACAATAATTGATTGATTTTTATTTAATTTCCAGATAGCTTAAATTGAACTATTTTCCAAACTGGACAAAACAATAGTTTAAAAAAAGAATCAAATGGTTTTTCTCTTTTGACTATCATACCATCTCCAGACCGGATTTCCGTCATTTCTTAAACTAATATCTGAAACTGAATTATACCTAGATTGAAATCTTGAGAGCAATACCGATTAAATCTGTGTCTAAATCAGTTCCTGTTTCTATATGTTCGCATACAATATAGATAACCGCTTTCAGTTCTCTTCTTTTCTTTCAAATAACCAATGTAACTATCCCCCCCCCTCTTCAACTTTTTGTGTTACTTGTATGAATCATCGAAAGTAAATTTATTTTTACCTTTTAAGACTCCCATTTGCCCGCCATTTTGACTTCGTAGACGTAATGTTAATCCTATGGAATTTCGACTTTAATTCTCACATCTTCACTCTTCATCTATTTGAATGCAATAAAGTGCATCTGAAAACGCAAAAAATAATGAATACTTCTTTGGAATTACATTATGAAGTAGTTGAAATAATTAATAAAAATTAAAATAATTAATTATTTATAGTTTTAATTATTTTATTGTAATGATTTGTTAGTGTATTATTGTTTAATT
>BMAW01018810.1:557445-652663 GCA_019974015.1 Nephila pilipes | reverse complement strand
TATTTTATTGTAATGATTTGTTAGTGTATTATTGTTTAATTATTTTAATATAATTATTTGTTAGTGTATTATTGTTTTAATTATTTTATTGTAATTATTGCTATTGTATTATTGTAATTCCAATTATTGTTATTGTTTTATAGTTTTAACTATCGTTAATATATTACTTTTTACGGGCGATTTTTCCTTTCTCTATTGTTGAAAAAAGAACAATTGATTATTAATAATTAAAATTAGAATCATTAAAGTTATCAAAAACTTTTTCTTCTAAATTTCCTAGTTCTTGATTTCATAAAATATTAAAATAGTATGCTGTTCCATTGCACAAACTGAGAGTTTATAAACTTTTTGAGTTTTATTTTATGTTATTTGAACTTTATTTATATTTAGATTCATAATTTCTTTGACATGTCATAGTATATACACTAATTCTGATAACATGACTTGGAAATTAAAATAAAATGTATATTTATCACATCTTTTTTATTTTCCAGATATCTTTTGCTTCATTTTATTATTTTTACTCATTTATCTCTCTCTCTTCTTTTGACTATTTGAGGAATTTCAAAACTTTTGAAAATATATCTATAAAATCACATGGTTTTTAAAGTGGAATAAGATCGAGTATTTTTTTCCGCTTTCTACTTTCAAAATATTTTTTTTACATGAAGTCTTTGACCTACTGAGTGAGCGAGTGAGTGAATGACTTTAGAGTTTAATGGCGCAAGAGCCTCGGTAGTCTATGCTGCGCTAAACACTTGCTATTCACCTACTGAGAATTGTGACTTTGAAATGCTGAGAACTGATTAATTAATATAAAGCAGTTAATTCATTTCAAAGCCTTTTTGTGGTTTTCTTTTATTTTTAGTAAATTTCACCTATAATACTTGGTAGTTTCTAAGTGATTCCTATCCGGATATTTCTTTTAACAAACAAAATTTTCTTAAAAAATAGTCACAATAATTATTCAAGGGAATGAATACAAATTCATCAAAACATTCTTATTATTTGAAACTAATATGCAAATGAAAATTTTCTCTCTAAACTTGCTGTTATTTTAAAAGATATTATATGGCTTGCAAATATTTTCAGGATAATACAAGTGAGCTTAAAAATTCTTTACGGTTTTCTCATTTTGATGCCTAATATTTCAAATTATTTTAGAAAAAAAGATCAAATATTCAATGAAATATTCCTTAATTACAGCAAACATTTATCTTGCAGTAGATATACCTTGCTTTTTTTTAAAAATATGCGGAGGGAAAAGTGAAAGTGTGCATTTTAATAAAAAAAAATTTAATATAGAAGCAAAAATACAAAAGAATATATTGTGTTAATAAAAAATATTTGAAATGTTTACCGTTCGAAATAATGGTACTGGAACTTTAGCTAAAAATAATTTCAATTGTTCAAAAGTAACTCGCCAATTATTTGAAAATTACAAAAATAATAAAAATATATTAAAAACCTTATGTATTGCATTATTTATAATGATATAAGCGATGAGTTATCTATTAGCATTACTGCATAAGATCAGATGTCTCATTGAAAGCCTAATTAAAGAGAGTATGAAGAGTAAGCTTAGTTAAAGAGCACGAACAAAGGTTTTGTTGCAAAAGTAAAATATCAAACAGCAGAAAGAACTTCTTCAAAATACATTAACATAATCAATAATAGTCAAGCTATGGTTTCTTAGAAAAGCGGTGCCATTATCTGGCGGCAACAATATTGCGGTGGATGACGTCAACCAAATGTTGTCTATGTAAACCAGAAGAAGAGTGTAGAGTGTGAACCGAACGTAAATCAACGGGTCAACTATGATTTCTAAGGAAAGATTTGATTTGGAAGACTATGACACCATCCATAGCAATAATGCGGCCGTCACATAACGACATCGCTATCCAAGGAAATCATAGCTTTTACCTATATTATTTCATTAAATAGAAGATTATTTTTTCAGAAATTGTTGCTGCAAGAAATAAAACATTGTATTCCAATCATAATTCAAATTTTGCATGTTAAGATCGTTAAAATCATTTTAACGCATGCACAGTAACACCGTGTATTTATATGAATGAATCTTGCGGCTGCATCGAATACATAAATCCTACACAAACGAATCTATGTACCCAAACACTGTTTCTCATGACAACTTTACGGATAAATAACGAAAATCAAAATAAACTCTCTCTTTCTCAAGAGCCATTTAAAATCGTCGTATAATTAGGCATAACACAACGCAAATACGAAATTAGAATGACATTTGCCGCAGTCTAAGGTTGTCACGAATCACAATTTAAATACTGTCGGCATTGTGTGACTGGTTTCTTTCTTTTTTTTCCCCTCCGACATTTTCGAGCTAGACGAGTGATAATTATGCCCCTGATTAGACGTGTCCTGTTACCGTGCCTAGTCACTCGAACAGCTGCTGATTATTAAATGATGGCCCTGTTCGACATCCCTATCATTAATCAGCGTTTATTGTAATTCAGAAATTGTCATTTATCCCCGTCATTGTTACCGGATGCGTGACAACGCCGTACCTAAATCTGTGAACACTGGCAGACACTTGAAAACGTTTCCGGGAAAAACCGGATGGTTTCGTGAATATTCTTCTCGGTTGTTGAAATCTCAATTGCTGTAATTTGAGACTTTTCCTCAATAAATAAGGGAGATGAGAAAAACGAAAGTATATATCTTTGATTCAATCGTTTCCAATCTGTCATTCGACCACAACATTTTAATTTCGTTTTTGGTATAGATAATTATTGTTATTGAAACTAATTATATTTCGATTAAAAGTTATTTGTCTGAAGAGTTCCTTTAACCTTGTACTTCCTTAAATCATCTACTTTTTTGCCTCCAGGATAGGAAAGATTCACAAATATTATTTTAGCAGAAGAATATTTATTTACCATAACATATTTCGCCAATTAAAAAGGATCATAGTTTTATAATATTAATTGATAGTGACGAAATACATTTCATGAATTTAAAGAAATAAATTATTCTACTTTACAATAATAATGATTTAGTTAAAATAATTTGAAGCTATTGATCCTTGTATAGACTTAGAAGATCTAAATCTGGAAACTATCAGATACTTCAAAACGTTTCCGGGAAAAACCTGATGGTTTCGTAAATAATTTTCTCGGAAATCTTAATTGCTGTTATTTTAGACTTTTCCTTGATAAATAAAGGAGATGTGGAAAAAAGAAAGTATATATATTTGACTCAATCGTTTTGATCGGTCATTTGACCATAATATTTTAATTTCGATATCGGTATTGATATATATCGCTATCGAAACCGATTGAATTTCGATTATAAGTAGTTTCTTTGAAAACTCTTTTTAACCTGATACTTAACCTTAATTATTATTTTATTTCCCCTTTGGGATGAAACAAATGAAAAATAGTACTTTCATAGAAGAATATTACTTATCATAAAATATTTTTTAATTAAAATTGGAACTGAACTTTACAATATTAATTTATCTTGGCAAAAGAGTGAATTCTTGATTGAAACAATTTGACGATTTGAATTATTTTAATTTTCAACGAAACAGTTTTAAAATATGTGAAGTAAGATGTGAATATTTCATACGGAGCCTTATATGGGTTTAAAAGATTATTTTTGCTCGAACTTTTACAAGTAGGAAAACAACAAGATTTTCATAAAGAATTTGGAAGAAACATCTCAAATAAAAATTGATAATGAATTTATCTCAACAGTTTGTAACAACTGTATAAGCAAATTTGGCAGTTATAAGAAAAATAGTTTGTGGTTACTTTACTTTATTTCATATTTTAATTGAAACCACTCTTCTATAGATGCATTTATTTATACAAATGGTTTCTTTCATCGCACAAGAAATGTATTTCATCATGCGATATTCAATATTAAACATTTCAATTGCTTGTTCCAAATTTATCACGATAAATAGTATTTTCATATCATAAATAATAATATTACACAACTATTTTTCAGTAAAAATAATCTTTTTATTTATATTACAAGATATTTGCTTAGTTAAAAATCAAAGATATCTTTTGTTGACTTAAAGTTACTCAAGCATAAAGCTATTTTTTTAAGTTAAAATTAGTTATTTAAAATATTGGGGCAATCCACATCAAAGCATAATTTTTTTTTAAAAAAAATAGTAACTACTTATTACGACGACAAATATTTTAAAGTATTCTTTAGTGTAAAATATTTTTAGATGCCTGCATCCAAAAACTCTTTCTGGAGAATCATTACCCATTTCAAATTAACAAGTCCGCTACTTTCAGCCATTTCCTTTTATAAACGAATCACCTTTCTCCGCTCTATATGTTGCGGCGAAATCACAGCATTCATCACAATAGCGATATGGGTTTGTGCAACTCTTATTTCCCTCCCCTTTCCCCCTAACAGGAAAGAAAGAAAGAAAAAAAAAGTCATTATACCAAGCGATGAAAGCTGTCATCATGCAAGCTCACGTGTTAAACACTCTTCAAGTCTTTGTGCACAATTCTGCTACAATGAAACCAACTTCTGTGCAGCGCTTGTTCAGCCACATAGCATTGTTGACGTACATTCAATAGTCAAGGAATACAAAAGCCACCTCTGTGCTGCTAGGTTTGCGTGTTTTGTACGCATGGCTGCCTTCTGGAATGGTCTGTTCTATTGCAACAAACGCGCGATGCTTTAAAATGGCCGGCAACATTGTTGCCCTCTCCTCTTGTTCATTTTAAACGTTGCGGGTTTCGACAATCCCCATATGGAATGGGATTACTCCTTCTTTTCTGGATGGTCGTGTAATCTCCATTGCAGGCCTTTTTGTTGTAGCACACACTACAGGAGAATGAATAAATTAACTGTGGGTGCATAGAGATTACAAGTTTTTCTCATGTTCGTAATCCAGGTACTGGATTATTACCTATTCAACTTCGTGGATTTCGTTTATACGTGTGAATGTCTGTTACATTTATGGGTTTTTAAGAGACATTCAACGAACTTGTAAAAGGTTTATAAATAAAAAAAAAAAATGGTTGTTCAGTAAAGTTCACAGAGAAGGGTTACCAAGTATTCTGCATTTATTAATCATGAGTCACGCATTTTATTGTGTATGTGTGTATCAATCTACTATTTAAACTTCCTTTATCATAACTTCTTATATTTTTACTAATAAATCACAAAATTGTTAAAGGATATCTTTATACAATGCTATGAATCAATGTGTTAAATTTTAGGCAATTTTATCTTTTAAATAACTCCTAGAATTCTGTACACACAAAATTAAAATTTCATTACAAATAATTAACATTGATTTAAAACAATGATAATTTTTGATTAAAAATAAAATTTTGTTCTTCAGGCAATAATTAAGGCTATTTTGCTGAAAAAAAATAAAGGAAAGTTTGAGATCATGATTATTGTGTATTTTTATTCATATGATTTAACAGGAAAAATAGATAATTTACAGAATTTCTAGTGTTTGTAAATATAGTGAATGACATTTGAAATTTCATAATATTCGCAAACCATCTAATAAATAGTTGAAATCCTCCGTGAGTTTATTCGTTGAAATTTAAAACACTTACCCGTATTCCTTATGAGACATATGTCTTTTACAACGTGTAAATGAAATTCAATTAGTGCGATAGAATTTTTAAAAATCAACATTACAGGAAAGACGAAAAGCTTTATTATATATAATAAGCAAATTTTAAAAAAAATTCTACGAGAGGAAGGAGGGAACTAAAAATATATGACTATGAAGATTGTCCCCGAGACCGAAGTAGCATTGTGGTCATGATCGTGGATTCACGGCCGGTGTTATGTCCCAAGTCCAACCGTGGGTGTGGTGTAGAAATTCGGAGAGAGAGAGGTGCCAGCTCTTGTGTCGTCCTCGTCATTTGACTGAGGTTCAAAATTACTAGGTCCGTAGTCAATACCCCTCTTGTTGCTTCTCAGTGCGACGTTAATAAACAATAGTAATTACAATCGCAAATTCTTCCAAACAACTAAAGAACTAGTTTATATAAAACATATTATTTAAAATATTCACACACAAAGCAGGCAAGGTTAAAATAAGAACTCTAAATAAAAATATATGTTTCATTGTTATAGCGGACAAATACATTGCTTATACACATGACAGGGATTTCACTGAGGACGATATAGGGGGAAAACAGAAAAAAATTCACATCTTAAAAAATGTGAGATATACATACAAATGTACTGTATTTTTTTTAATGTGTTAAAACCTAATATAGTTTTGATTAAACATAAATGTAAATGTTTAAACTGAGTAATGAAAAACTAGCTTTTTCTTTTCTTTTTTTTTATCTCAAAAGTAAGTAATCGAAAATGCGTGCAAATTTTCATACCTTATGTCACTATTGTTGTAACACTTAAAGTTAAACAAAATATTCTTAAGTATATTTTTTCCTTCAATATTTTACTCAAAAAAAATCATAATTTTTTTTCTGCCGCTCTTATATGCCCGTCTCGTTTTTATTTAACTTCATACCAAGGTTAATATGTGTTAGTATTCCTGAAGTAAATTTTATTAATGTCGCTTTATTACTGTCTTGTCAGCAATAATTTACATCCTGAAGCCAACACAATCGGATCTCACCAAGTTAAAACCTTAAAGGAAGTTCGCGCCTCTGTTTACTTAGCCTTTTCTTTGGCCCTTTGCCTCGTCAGTAATTATGCGCAGTGAAACAGTGCAATAACTCATTTTCATAATGCTCTTCACGTCTCCAAATGCAAACGAGACTAGATTATTACAGACATAAACCTAGCTTACGTCTCCTTTCTTTCCTTATAGCCATGGTATTGGCTGCTAGTCATGTTTAAAAACTATTTTCCTTATTACTCATTGCTTCTTTTCAGAAAAACAATTCTGGAAACCTATTTTTTAGAAAGTTAGGGCTGTAAAAGTCGACTTTTTGAGGAGTGTTAAGGAACACAGCCCTGTACCATGCAACTTGTTGATGGATGCTAAACAGACAAGGGTCTAAGGTAGAATCGGAGATTTTTATGGTGGAAACTCAGCACTATCTTTTGCATGTTTTACCAGGAGGGGGTGAAGATTTTTCACGGACCCAGAGAGATTTATCCAGTTTGTGTATATGTAAACCCTGTGGTTTCTGTCAACGGAACTGTTGGAACCCTGGTTCTCGTATTTTACGGCGGCTATTTAACGCATATTCGCCGAATTGGGGTCCCGCTTTTATACGTGCCGGGAGAATTTATGGCGATATTGTGATTACGTTAAAGAACTTTTACGATTCCAGGAAGTTGGTGAGATGTTATGGTCCAGAGGTGTTGAAAGACATGGTTTGAAAATGATTTTCGAAGAATTGTTTGCTCTGATCTATCCTTTCTCCAAACCACTCTATCTTTCTGGGTACTGTTTCTGTTTTCAGCCATGCGTATGGTAATGCGAATATTTTACGAAAAATCATGATTCAAAGAGTTTCTATGAAACTTACAAGAATATAAATAAATATTTATCTCAAAATCAATCAAAACGTTATTTTAAAAAGTAAAAATACAAAATAGTTTTTTTTTTTAAAATTTAGTTAATTTCTTTTTAGTTCAGATTAATTACTGGGAATCTGTAAGTTCGGTAAACTTCGAGTAAATAAAACATGGCAATTTAAATTTAATTACTTTTATAATTTATTTTTGTGTATGGTGTTGAGCTTCAAGATATCTTAACTTTTCTATTCTGACATGATATCGATAGAACTATAAAATACTTCTTAAAATTATTCTGCGCATATTTTAAAAAACTTATTTCTAAAAGGTCATTTTTATGTAACTGGGATCTTTTTTTATAACGTCGTTTATTATTTTTTCGCGATATTTTTAACATGTAAATTTGCTACATGTTTGTCGATTCCAAAACATGCAACAAATTGTCGCGTATTTCTGAAATCCAATCAAATTTTTCATGTGCAACATTCTTAAAAATTAATGGAAAAATATTACTGTCACGTCAATTTTACTTTTATCGATTGCATACCATAATAACCGAATGAAGATTCTGATTTTTCCACAGTTATTCATTTAAAAAAATCATAAATTTTCCTGCAAATAATGGGATTTTTAATTCAGTCGTATTCTTCGTTAAACAAGTATGTCAATGTGAAAGGTTGGCATCGTTAAAATGCAATTAATATAATTAAAATAGCCAAATATTAATGATTTTAAGTTTATACAGTTCACAAAGAAATTGTTTCTAAGACACAGATTAATTTTGATAAGAGCAGCTTAAAAAACCTGAAAATAATTCGATTACTGATAAATCAACTCTCGAGGTCAGCCATATATATAAGTCATGGTTTGTTATAAAATAATTTGAATGAAAGATAACTGTTAAATTTATGCAGCGAAATCTCGATTTAAATGTTTATTACTTACAGATGCACTGGTTGAACCCTGAGATATTCACTGCGAATTGAAAATGGCCTTTAAACAGCGAATTTGACATGCTTGTCGTAAAACAATTATAAAAACAAAGTAACAAAAAAAGTTTCAAACTTTAAGCAATTAATCCTAAATAACAACTCTTATATTTAGTTTATGTAAACACTTGATGAATACCCCCCCCCCCACACACAAATAATCGAAAATGCAAATTAAAGTTGTTTGTATTGACAATATATGATGTGATGAATATAATTTGACTCATATCCCTTTCTCTACAGCTTTCAAGTAGAGCGTCATAAAGAAAGATTGAAACCACAGAAGTTATGAGGTAATCTTTAAAAAGCATAATTTGAAGGTAATTGATTCTAAAGACTCGTAATCATCAATAATTGCATTTCATGACAATATGAGGAAAATAATCATAAATTTAAATAAATAACAGAGTCACGAAAAACATGAATTCGTGATGAATAAATAAATACTAAAAAATCAAAATGATTGAAGAGAGGGTTTTTCTCAAAGCTCAAAGGTTATTCGTTTTTTTAAAGATTGATAATTAATTAATTATTGTTCTTCGGTGTAGCAGCGAGTGAAAGGAAACCATTAAAGAAAGAAAATGTAGAATTTTTAATATGAACTATGTAACTAAAAGTTTTCATGCCTCTTATCAAAACACGAAAAAAAAAATTAACCTTCAAACACCTTATCCTTTACATTAAAGTAAAACGGTCTGTAATAATATGATTTTTTGGCGGCATGATATTTTCCATCATTTTTGGAAGATGATTTTTCAACCCCATGACGAAGGAAGGAAATTCTTTGACCATGACCGAATCCTCGATTTGTCGATTCGTATAAAACTCGTCCGGTATTGTTTTGCAGTACTCTTGCCAACCAAGCCGAAAGGGGTTCTTCAAAGGACTAATTATTAATGTGTTTTAACTTCTGTTTTAGCTGTTGAAGATTGCCGCTGCATATTTCCCATCCAGTATCAACGTGAGGATACAGAAGAAACGTTCTGAAAGACATTTTTTAGAGAACGCTACTTTTCCAGCCATTACTTCAATTGATATACATCCCTTCTCTGTTGTATTGAAGCTTTTCTTATATAATTTCTATTTAATGTTGTATAGTTGAGATGGAGGATCTATTTGATGCCTACGCCATAGCCAGTATATCACGAGTCATGATGTTATGTTTTGGATGTCTTAGACATACAGAAAGTCTTGCATTGGGGATACATAAAAACAGTATTTCTAAGTTGTGCTGCCATCTAGTGATCAAGTCTTGGGTCACTACTTCGGATGCAATGTCTTGTCTTTCTAGATTTTAATAAACCTAAATTCCAAGTAATTTTTAGAATAGCATGACTATTTTCACACAGATATTAAATGCTTAATTGTTTCATTATTTACTTAATATTTACTAAATAATGGGCATTTTTGAAACACACAAATATTTTGACAATTAGTGAATTACAGATTTTGTTAATTTAATATATATTTTTAAATCGTGTTAAAAATTATTATGAAGGAATATTTTGCAGTGAAAAATATCACAAAAGTTTTAATTATTATATTTTTTAAAAATATTTTACATTTGAAGCTTGATATATAATCCTACCCATAAATTGAGGTAAACCTCATAAGGGTCAATCAGATTTAATAAGTGCATTTTCTAGATTATAAGGTTCACATCATAGATTTCATTTTCGAATCCATATGAATGTTTACATGAAACAAAATGAAATCGCATGCTTTAGTATTTAATAAAATACTTATCTTTTCATGAGGGCATCCAAATCATAAAAATTTCAAAAGAAAAAAAAAAAAAAACATTACACAGAATTACGCATAATTTGTAATTTTAAATATAAAGTAGAACTTATAAATTTGTAAAACATCCCATAAAAAGGTGTAAAGAAAGTGTCGACATATTTAACTATTTTTTTTATTCAACTCTATTCAAATTTCTTTTGTATTATTATTATTATTACAATACGTTCTGAAATGTTTTTCAGACTATCATAGACTATTGTAAATGTATGCTAAGTTCTTACTGAAGAATTTTTTTATAGACATATAATAACCATGGCTATAAAGAAAGAAGTTATCATTTCAGCATACACATACATGTCGCATTGTTATGATAATACGTTCTCTTTTGACAAGGGTAGATAATTTGCTTTGTAGTGAAAATAACTATCACTTAAAATACCCTTAGGATATAGTATAGATTGACATTTTGTTTTAAGTATTGCAGAAACGCACATGTATGCGTGATTTATTTGTATTTAAAATATAATTCTTAAGGGTCAAATTTACATCTGTTGATGTGCCATAATGGAAATGAAAGCCTAATTTATACAATTCCTTTATTTTATGAGCTGTTACTAGAAAGGTAGATTCAAGAGTTTAAGAGTACACTACTGTCTACGGCAAACGATTTTATATTTAATCAGTCATTTTTTTTTTATCCGAGAGATCTATATCTGTAAAGAATATTTCGACATTGCAATGAAATGTTATAACGAAAAGTATTTAGAATTATTTTTTGAATTTTTCGTTCTTGTTACTTTCAATTTTTTGTCTATTTCGATATAATTTACATACTACAACTTAAATTATATCACCAAAATAGTGATGCAAATGAATAAAATGCAACTTGCACAGAATTTTTAACTTGTTTAAAAATGTAAGCATATATTGTTTGCATTTTTACAGCCAAAAATTTAAAAAGTGTTTCAGCACACATATACACATGCATCCTCCTCCCATATATATATATATATATATATATATATATAATTATATATATATATTTCTGGTATTTGTCTATTTAGTTTTCATTTGTTTGAATTTTGTGTAATTCTTTTGTAGTTAAGTTTGAATAATACATTTTCTTTCATTTTTCTGTTTAAAAGTTATATCTCTCTATTTTAATGTTACGGCTTATGTCTTATTAATTCAGTCGTGATTTTATACATACTGTCAGAATTATAATTTTTGAAACATTTTTTTTTCATTTATTTGTGATTTAAAAAAAAAATGCTGTTCAATTTAATAAACATTTTCAATTTTTCCTATATTTTTATGTTTCTAGTAAGAAATTCTTATTTTCTGATTCAAATCCATTTGAGCTTCTGATTTATTTAATCATGCTCCCATAAATCTGCATAAACTGGATCTAAATCAGTAGGGAGATTTTACTATAGACTTTTTATATGCTGAAATACCTAAAGATTCCTTTTCCTGATAGTACGCGGTCTGAAGAAATCCTTGCATATATATTCCAGGTAAGAAAAGTTTCGCTCTCTTCCTCTGCAGCCATGAAGGCTGAACAACGCATGTAGAGTCCATTACTATCACCGTGTAGCTTCCTTCCTCTCTTGTAAGATTAATAAATCCAAAATTCTTGATATTCAAAGCATTTTCCATGTGCCACGGTTGAATTACAATTAAAATAAAAATTTCTATTTTGTTCATTCCCTTTATATATATATATATATATATATATATATATATATATATATATATATATATATAAAGAGAGAGAGAGAGAAAGAAAATATACCTGTGTGGGTATGTGTGTGCAATAAACGAATTTTAGACATGCATGTCAGTCCCGAGCCAGTGACAGGAAATTTAATTATTTTGAATTCTTATTCTTTTGCCAATGTCTTATGTGTTCATATTTGAGTCATAGTTCTTAAAATCTAAATAATTAATTAAGAAATTTATAATTCTATTTTTATTCATGTAGGATAATGGTACTTTTAAGGAATTAGTGAATATACAATATTAGTATGTATAATATACATTTTTACTATATAAATATGTGTGGGTGTGCATACATATAAAGAAAATGCTTAATATTTTTGATTATTTCAAATGTTTATAATAAAGTAAAAAAATACATGAACGCAATAATGAAATGTTAAACTATTTAGAGTACTGAAATTTGCAAGTAGCCTTTCATGCTTTTGTACAAACTCTATGACAAAACTAATATTTTCAACAGAATTTTTGAAAATATAATTTAATTATTACTATCACATGGATGTAACAATACTTAACGAGAATGAATAGAATTGTTTTTTTTTATTTGACATATTCCTCAACTAATTTTAAAATTATTATTTTATCAGGGTAATGAATCGTTACTTCTTCTTAACTTTGAAATAAAAATAATAATTATTCAATACATTATTTATGATTACACGAGTACAAATAATTAATACAAATGTATTTAATTATGTTCGAAAATAGCGCAACACTTCTTAAAGTAAATTTTATTTTCTTGAAGAAAATTACATAACATTCTTTAAAAAATAGTTTACACATTAGCAAATAGCATTATACGGAACTGATCCAGAACAGTACAATTATTAAAAACAGTCAAACTCGAAAAATTCGACGTAATTCGATGTTGAAGGGGACAAGGAAAAGAAAATGTAATAATTCGAAAATTCGAATTACACATTTGTTTCCTTAAACAGAAGAAGTAAATAAAAACAACAACTTAACTCCATATATATATATATATCAAATGTTTTTATTAAGTATTTTAACAATTTACAGTGTCTTAAAAATCATGTAATCTTTACTTGCCTCTTTGAATACAGCTTTAAAATCAATGATCAATCATCATCGCTTTACGAG
Organism: Nephila pilipes; assembly: GCA_019974015.1. Classification (NCBI taxonomy): domain Eukaryota; kingdom Metazoa; phylum Arthropoda; class Arachnida; order Araneae; family Nephilidae; genus Nephila; species Nephila pilipes. The sequence goes on along the minus strand of BMAW01018810.1, from coordinate 639,572 downwards.
AGGTGAAAAACAAAATTGAAACCTCAGAATTGATAAATTGCTTACTTACGTCGCACTGAGAAGAAACGCGAGGGCTATTGTCGACGGACTCATAATTTTGAATCCCGATCAAGTGAAGAGGTCGACACCTGTGAGCTGAGGTACCTCTCCCTCTCCATACTTCCACATCATACCAACGGGAGGACTTATGACCTCGACCAGATTTAACATGCATAATCCCCGCTACACAGTGGATCTTTAATGGCACCAGGGCTTGAATCACTACTCGACGAAAGAAACGCCACTCACGCGTCAACGATTATGAACACTAGACTACCGCGGCCACAGAATCATCAAAACGAAAACGTCGTTGCAATGTCTCTTACTTCCAACCAATGCACGTCAGCTGGAAGTCCAGTGAATCCTTTTTGTACAGATCTAAGAGGAATCGTAGGAAAAATTTCGAATCATACAAAACAAAATTTGAATTATCCATAATTTTGTCTCAACTGCATTAATGCAAAATTCCAGTCTCTGGGTAAGAAATTCGAATTATTATAACTCAAATTATTGAAGCTCTACTGTATTATCACAACGAAATAATATTTTTCCTTTTATTCGACCATTTAGTACTTTTATTACATCAACCTGCCACAGAGTTGATAATATCCACCTATGTTATTGCAGACGCTCCCCCTTGAAATCTTCATAGTTATCTTCTACACTTAACCCTAGAACGATCCTGGACCCTAAGCCCCACTTTTAAAAGATAAAAGTAGGCAAAGGAACTAGGGATGGGTGTCTGTAGGCATTTCTATGGGCCATTAAAATGACTGCTTGCTGAAGAAGTGAAATATAGTTATAGTCGTAGCCCCACACACTTCCGCCTAAAATGAAGGTTGAGAATTTATAGTCACTTTCGTGTTGGGAGGCTTCTGTGTAGGGTCGGCATTTTTAGGGGTTCGTTTTAACCCGATATCTATATATTTTTTTTTATCATAGGTATAAAAAGAATTTTGTGGAGGGAAAGTCGAAAGAAAGAAATACGAAGGGGTGATGTTTTCAGTTGTGCCTGCGAACATGGATATAAATTTTGACATGATATCGAAATACAGCTGCTACAAACCCAAATATGGTCAACGAATGCAATTCAGCTGTTCGGTACAGGGGTGTCATAATGTTTTTAGAAGTTTGGGTAAGCACAAAGTTGCCTTCCGAATCCTTTTCGAATGACATTTTCGTTGTTTTAAAGTATAGAATTAAATGATATGAGGTCAGATAAATTTAAAATTTAATTAACAATTTAATACATTTCAGGTTTTTTTTACCAAGTTTACTTTTAATTGTTTTACAATAAGCAAGGTTTGTGAATAATTTTTTGAGTTAAACTTATGTATTACGTCGTTTCCTGATATCTATTGTAATGTTTTTCGTTGAAAATTAAATCAAATAAAGTGAAATAGTTTCTAATTAATTATTGAAATTTCTTAACTTTTTACATGTAATGTTTAGATTTGTTTTTGATAAAGAAATTCGATTACAATGTATTTCTCTGTGTGTTTTCTGCACTATTGCTTGATCTTAACTCGATTGTTTTTTTACAATTCAAAATTAAATGTTATAAAAAAAATAACTCTTAAATTATAGAATTATAGTTAAAAAATTTAAATATTTTTACCCGTGTCTTTTATTTCACCTTTAGCTTAGAAAAGTTATTTTAAAATTTAAAAAAGATAATACATTCACTCATTATTATCATTAAAATCAAACAATAATTTTTTTTTTCTGTTTTCTATAAGTCTGTTCTGGTCTATTTTTAAGCTACATGATGCATATTCAAAGCACTTTCTTTGAAACAAAAATTTTTCCCAATATTCATGTAATTCTGAGTGTATGTCACAAATATTCCAATTATAATACAGTATTTAAAATTGAGAAACATTAAATGAATAAAAAAACCAGCCTTTCTTTAAAACATAGAAATTAAATATCCATTTGGCATAAAAATACTAAAAATAGAATGTGAAACATTTTAAGTTCAAAAAAATTTATAATTTTTTTTGTTTAGAATGTTTCAATGTTAATTGAATGTTCCGTCGATTGCTTCAAACAGAAATTAGTATTATTTTAAAATATGCTGTTCTATATATTATACTGAAGTTGGAATAAAATATGAATACAAGAATAATTTTCTTTTCGAAAAAATTGCTTGAAATTAGGATCTTATTTCTTAAAATTAAATAAAGACAGAATTTATCTTGAAATTAATCAATAATTGCCACTTTCAAAATCAAGTTCCGACTAATTAGATAATTTGATATAATAACATTAAACGTCATTTAAAACACCTCCTTATTTTTCTATCTAGAAGAAACCAAGGGGAAAAAAATCTAATTCAGTCTTAATTGCCGGAAATTTTCACTTAACCAATTTGCCGATAACATCCATCAAGCGATCAAACCCAACTTTATGTTAAAAACCTGCTCCAATATTTGCAGAAGCGAAAGGTAATTTTTGCTGACTACTGGTTGAAGATGACAGATTTTACGCGCCCCGTACAAGGCTAGCGGCACACATCAAAAGGATGTCTGCTCGGTGACGGCTTCTTTAATTGAGGTTCAAGGCGACTGGAAGGTACTTTTCATTCAGTTAATGGGCCGTCAAAGTTAGGACCCATTAAAATGGCGCCCATTATACACGAAATAAGGGAGCGGAGGGTTTGATTAAGCGCTATTTTCTTGTCTGCCATCTGCTCATAATTTTAGGGGTCTAACATTGATAAAAAGATCTGGTTATGACAGAGACGTATATTTGAAGCTATGAGGCTCTGAAAATGCATAGCGTCTTTGGGGGAAATGGGGTTTGTTTTACATACGATAGATAGTTTTACGCGTTTTGCTCCCGCCAGTGATAATTCTTCGAATATTTTCAAAGTGGTGAAATGAAAACTTTAATGTGAGTTTGTAAAAGGTTTTCGCCTTTTAAAATAACCAGAAAAAAAAAATTTGAAATGATGTTAATTTCATTAGTAGTATCGAAATTTTATAGCATACCAAATAACGTACTTGTATGTCTAACTCTCTTCGCGTAAAAACTATAAGAGAAATATTGACATGGAATTCGTCAATTTTTTAATTAATTGAATGGTTTTTCAGGAGTTATTTATTATTTGGCATTTAGTTTGTGTTTGATAAAATATCATTTATTAGAAATGCCTGTGAGACAAAAACTTAAAGTCTAAAATATTTCGAATTCAAGTTGTAAGCTCATAAAAGTTTTTATATATATTTTTTTTGAAGTTTTAAGAAAATTTAATATGTTTTGTATATAGTTCAAGTTCATACTGTTGAACTGTTATTTATTTATTTTTAAATTTACATTTAAAAAAAAATGTTTTTTATCGAATGTCTAAGACAAACGTGATTATAATTGATATAACATTTTTTTCCTTTATTGCATGCTTTAAAAGAAACATTAAATAATTGATGGAGGAAAACAGCAATGAGTAATAAGAGATAACATGAAATAAATAAATCATGATACCTTAAAAAGAAATAATATTACTATTTTTTGAATTTTTTTTTCTTATTCTTTCATTTAAAAAAAAAAAAAAAAAAAAAAAACCCAGCAAATATTATTATTTCTGTACTTCCTTTGCAAAATATATGAAAAGCAGAACTGCATTTGCACGAATGGCTGGGCGAGAAGGAAATCCAACTGAAGTACATAAAAGCCCTTCTGTAGTTGAAACATTTAATGAAACTTAATGAATGGGTTTGTTTAACAATCAAATGATTTATTGTTAATGCATCACGTTCATGATAAGTAATTGCATTTTTATACTGCTGTAATGTTATTATTGACATTCAAAAATTATAAAGAGCATATGTAATCAGGGTGATAATTTGTTCAAAGGAAACATGTTATAGTGATATTAATTTTAACATGCCACTTTTTTTTTCAAAACACTACTTAATTGTACATCAGAAAAGTTCCCCTCTCGGAATCATTTTGAAACTACTTTTTTAGATACAATGTTATTTTTAAAGGAAGAAACTGCTCAGAAAAAATATTAAGAGTTTAATGGAAGCATCGATGAATGGATAGCACGCAACCGATTCACGGCAGTCAAAATAATCGCAGCTGAAACATCAATGGATGAAAAATCAAATTTGAATTATCATGACAAGTAATAACAGCTGATGTTATTAGCTTTTCGGTTGTTGAAATTTATGTTCACTGCGCAGCTGGAATCCAGGTAATTTCATGCTCTTTAATAGCATTTGATCACATCTGGTTTAAGCTTTGGGTTTGGACTTGAGGATGAAAATGAATACGCCTTGTCTGCTTTGTTTTTTGCTTCATACTACTATAAGAACCTGCATCTGAAATTCGAAATATAAATTGGTTGTAATTAAAGTTGACCTATTTGGAATATTCTACACATGCTACCATAAAGTGGAATTAAATAATTTACATATGCTTTGATGGGAAAAAAGGATTTGATTGATTGGTTATTAATGTACTTAAGAGCAACACGAGGGCTATTGGTGACGGAACAAGTAGTTTCAAACCATGGTCAAGGTAACGGATGGAAGAATGGAAGATGAAGATATAAGAAAAGGTTTCTTTAGAGAAAAAAAAAATAAAACAAAGATTTGCAACAGCATGTGTACAAAAAACATTGTAAATTTTATAAACAAATTTTTTTAAAAAAAACATAAAATTAATAAATAAGGACCTAAGTAAAATGTTGTCTCAATTTGTACATTTTAGGAGTATCACGAGAAACTGCAAAACTTATTCTATTTCTAATGGAATGTTCTACACATAAAATGAAGAACGGCAGGTAATAATTTACATTATGGTGATAAAAGAACAAGAAATAAGGTTAAAAGAAACATTTTCCTATGAAAAATTTGAAAAAAGTTTACAACGCAAAAACAAAACAAAAAAAAAAATTGTAAATTAAGTAATCATCGATAAATGATTAAAACCAAAAGTTCAATAAAAATTTGCCTCGGCTTTTAAGAATATCTTGAAAAAAATGGCAAAATTTATATTATTTATGATGTTGTAAGGGAATATTAAAAAAAAAGTAACCTTTGAGAGGAAAGAAATAAATTACATGTACAGTGATAAAAAGGCATGAAAAATAAGGATAAATAAAATATTTGGATAAAATTTTAAAAATATTTACAACGAAAAACGCACAAAAACATATAAACTGTAAATAACCAACATTAAATGAACAAAATAAGGGCCGAAGTAGAATGTCTCGATTTGTACACTTGAGGAGTATCACGCGGAAATTGCAAAACGCATGCTATTTATGACGTTGTAAACGAAGAACATTAAGGAAAATTTGGCCAAGACTAGAAAATAAAAGGATTTATTACTGTTTGAATATATTTTTATCAGCTACATTGATAAGTCCTTTGATAGATTGTAATAAACTTTATATATTGCTTAGTAAAAATAAGAGAACTGTTACCATTAGAATGTGGCACAAGAATTTCAATATCTTCTTAAGAATTCATTTTTTAATTTTTGGACGTATTTTTTTAAAAAAATAACTTACTTATCTTTTTAATAATATGTGAATAAAATAAGCATGGTCACACACATTTTGAACAAATAACTTTAATTTTGACCACTTTTCAGATGTATGATTGTATATATGTATAAAAAAGAATTCCTACTATCAGATTTCAGAACACAATCAAAATGCAAATCCATTCTAAATCTTTCAGACTAACTATTATCTTTATTACATAGGAACTCATTGTAACTACAAACGGAGACTGAATAACAAGAATGCACAATAGTTATCCCACACGTTTCAAATAAATTCAAAACTGTTACATTCCAAAAAGGAATATTACACATTCTTCCTTTTCCTTCATCGAATACAATAGTCGAGCAGTTCGGAATCTCGAGAGTTGTTCTGCTTTTTGGAAGATATGCAGTCCCCCTGAACAAAACGTTCTTCTTTGTCTGCGTACCTCCTGCGTGTGAATATTCCATAAGCCTGCTTCTAAAGTGTTGTCGGAACATCAAAGGCGTGTGTTCTAATGACCCCCTCACTACTCTAACCTCTTGTGAATGTCAGCTTTCTTCCTCACAAATGTACCGCTTTCCTTTGGAGCCCTGGCGTGGTGGTCTGCTGTCTTCCGCAGTCTTGGCATTGGCCTTAATGAGGGACAGGAAACATTGGACCATTTGAAGCGCACTCAGTTAGTTATTTGGGGAATGGCACATGTTGAAAATAGGCAATTTAAGGAATGAAAGGCTTGGTTTTGTGCAGACTTAAAACGGTTCGCGTTCTGTTTGAGAGAGAATTTAGCCTGAATGTTTCTACAATGAAGAGAAAATTATGTTCGTTAGTTGCAGTAAATATTAGCGAATGAATAAATGTTTGTTTTAACATTATGATGAAGTTAACGTTTTGGAACTCGCTTGTTTTACACGAGGGAACAATGTTTTGTCATTCATAAATGTAACTGCTTGAAAGGATCTATAAATTGGAATTTTGCATAACATTTATTAATTGTAATTTTATAGTAATATTAATTTCTGTTAATGCTTGAAAAAGATTTTTTTCTCTCTTTAAAACAAAACCTAAATATTTATTTTATAAATAATAAAAAGTGCTGTATTTTCAAAATTATTGAGTAACTTCAAAGAATAAATGTAGAATTTTTAATTTCAAAATTCTTTATAACTAATATTATCAAATATAATTTGAACAAAGCACTATTTCTTTGATATTTTACTTTATTTTAATATTTTCATTTCATTACCATGTTTATATTACAGGCATGAAAGGACTTTAAAAAAATTAAGTTTAACTGCATAGCGTAGCGAGAAATTTTTCATAAGATGATGGGGGGGGGGGGGGGTTTCTCCCTCTTGAACTCATACCTCAAAATTAATTTCAAATTTCACAGTTTATTTTCGAGCTGAAAAGAATGTTTATTTGGAGTACAGGATTTTGAATATTGATTTTTTCTCAAAAAATAAAGAAAATCAGTATGAAAAAAAAAGTTCCAAATGTAAAATTTCTATCTACAGCAATCCTTATGAGAGAGAAGAGAGAGAGGGAGGGAGTGATAAAGCCCCATACTCCTCTAACCTTCGCTATGCAACTGTTGTTTAGTATCATTTCAAAAGAATTATGTAGTGAATTGTACATAGAAAATCTAAATTTTCTGTTTAATTTGAACATTTTATAAATATGTTCATTGTTTTTATTGAGAAGTGATCTGAATCGCATGAAGTGATCAAATGCATTAAAACATATTCATTATTCGAATTTTTCATATTAAAATAAAAATAACGGTAAAAATTTCAAATCGGAAGAAAGGTAAAATATACTTTTTTCGTAGCATGTGTAAGCTGTATTTGCAAAAATTGTTACATCTCGAGAAGATTCGTAAGTAGACTTATTAATATGGAAGAAGTAGTAAAATAGTCGTAAGTTTATGGAAGAAATTGAACTTAAAAATTCAGTTAACATCACAAACATTTTGGACATTTGTGTTAAATTCCATCGAACATGAAAATTGGTGAATTTCCTGTCAGCGTAGGTTATCACGTCCAATCATCGATTGGCGACACTTTTCTGGTTTGGCGAAAATGATTTGACTAGATTTCTCAAGTGATTCTGTTCATAAACGTTTTTTAAAAATGTAAAATAAAACAAAAAAAAAAAAAAAAAAAAGGTTTTTATGAATTAGCAGGTAGAGTAACTAAATTTTAAATAAAATTGTTGAATCCATCCATTCCTATTGGTCAAAGATCTATTACGATTGCAAATAGTTGGTAAGACAGTTTGCAATAAATAATACAGACAGCAGATACGCTACAGCTTCACAGGACCAATGTAAAGTAACACCAGTTTTGAATTAGCGCCCATTGACAATATCATCCAAGCTATTTTCATATGTCAAACATTCTCCAATAATATCTTTGGAAAAAAATTCCAATTTTCTTTGATACTCAAAACTTGTGCCAAATAAAACAAAACAAAAACATAAATTGACAAGAACAATAATTAAACTTTAAATAAAATTGCTAATTTCACCCAATCCTATCGGTCTAAAAATCTACTACCAAGTCCGCAAATAGTTGATACGAGTACAACATGGTAATAATGCAGACATGAATTAGTGCCCATTGACAATATTTTCAAGATATCCGCATGTGTCAAACGCACTGTAATAACGTCTATGAAAAATATCCAACCTTCTTTGGAATGTCCAAACCTTATATCAAATAAAATTAAAAAAAATTATGATTTGGCAAAAAGAGTAATCAAACTTTAAATAAAATTGCTAAAATTCCACCCATTTCTATTGGTCAAAGATCTACTATCAAATTCGCAAACAGAGTTGACATGACATGTTACATAGTGTAGACATGAATCGGTACCCGTTGACAATGGCATTCAAGATATCCACATTTGTCATACAAACTCTAATGACGTCTTTGAAAAACATCCAGTCTTCTTTGATGTCAAAAACTTTGCACACCTGCCAAAACCTTTTGCAATGGGATCACCAATAGGCGTAGCACTGTGTGTCACCTCATGAATATCCATAACTTCCGTCTGAACTTTAGAAGGGGAAAAAGTCATCGTTCCTGAGCTCTGTGGGGGCTCAGGTAAAACCGGAAAGACCACCTCCCGTTAGCATCCGACAGTAATGAACCGGGTATCTGCAGGGGTGCCCTCTCACATCAAAGTCTCCGACCGCCCAAAGGTGTTCCTTCATTTTCACCAACAAGTGCTTCTTGTTCCGCTCTGTCGGGGGTCCCCGGCTTACCGCAGCAGGGAATGTGGCTGCATACCCGGTAAATTTATTGGGGGTTGCCTTCACAAAGGTGGTTTGTTTTACGAGTCGCAGCGAAGCGAGATCTCAGCATGGGAATAATGCCAGGTCGTAAATGTTCGTTTCGGTTTCGTGGAACGAATGCAGTTAAATGCAGTGCTCTCTATAAAGATTTATTGCATGGTAGTGGCATTATCATGAAATAATTTAATTGTCCTGGGACGGACAAAATGATAAGCTTCGCTGTCTTTAATAGAATTCATTAACATTTGGGTGTATTTATCTTATAACACTTGACTGTATTGTACTTTATTAGAGTTAAGTTTTTTTTTGTGAGGCTCGTTATTATTTTAGTTGTTTCCTTTTGTACGAATTTGTTATATTATTTGAATTTACCTTCGTTTCACGAAGCTGTTAGTGCAAATATAATAATAACTTAAATAAACTACGGCTTCTAATTTTAATATAAAATGATATTCTCAGACCCAATCGTGAGATAAGACGTAAAAGTATAAGGGTGTCTGATACTGAAAATATTGTATTGTGGTCGATCTTCGTGAAAATTTATGCGATTCATTTTGATATGATTTGGACAGACAGGGAGAGGAATTCAATCATTCACTGAGGGTAGTTAAAAAAATAAAATGTTGCAGAACAACTTTTTTGTTTTGAAAAAGTACTCCTAATTTTGCTTAATTAGGAAAGTTTAAAATGAATTATTAAAATAATCAAAAATCTGGACGTTTCAGTACATTAGGGTTCCCTGACCAGCAAATTTCATTCGAGACCCCTAACGAACCCATAACGAGGATAATTCGTCAGACTCATCACTAGGGCACACGCAGAAGCCTCCGACAGCTGCTGGAGTGATCGCCTTCTTCGCGTCATCACTTCCGACAGACCCCGTGGTATGGTGTGGAAGGCAGGAAGTGCGGTGCAGAAAGTAAAATTTTTTTTTAAATATGTGGCTTTTTTCAAAATGATATTTGAATCACAAGAATACAAAAAAATCATTTTGAAAAAAAAAAATTAATCAAAACGAACAGCACGATTTAAAAGCACTAAATCCTTAATATAAATAAAATATGAAGATGACTGAAAAATATTTCAATTTGAATTATGCTTATTGTTTACAGAGTATTGTAAAATCAAAAACAGATAATTTTATGCCTTAACTTCTTTAAATGTTGGGGTTTATGCTATGAGTGGGAAGGATATAATTACATTCTATCCTGTTGTACCACCTCTGTATTAATTCCTTCAATTTGTACTATGAATCTTATTTATATAGCCACTAAATATTTGTTCAATTAATGGAATTCCACTCAGTAATAATAATCGAAGTCTTTTATTCAGAGCAAAGAATATTTAATATTTCATTCCTAATCTATTTGATATGAGGTGGTAATTCACGACTCGCGTCTGATCTAACGTGAAAATAAATCAAATATATTTCATCTTCCCAACCTTATCGGGTTCGAGTACTTCGACGAAGTTGCGTTGAGGATTCCAGTCATTAACTCTCGTCGATCCTATCTGGATTCACTCCAAAGATTCTTTGTTTCAAAGCAAGTATGTTATTCATGTTTCTCTTGCCAACTTCAATTCACAATTTTTATCACGCACTGAACTACCGACCAACGTATAAATCACTTCACAGTTTATATATGTATTTCCTCAATTCTATTCAATAAGATTCGCTAAATCTATTTCCATTTACTTAAGTTACGTTTCTCTCAGTAGGAGGAATTCTAAATTCAAACAACATCATAAAAAGGCCCTGTTGGTTGAAGGGAAAATTGCGATAGAATCCCCGACATATACTATGAGAGTATGATCTACGAATCATGTAACGGTTCCAGTTAGTAAATCAACTGAATAAACTGAGCCTCTTAATATGGGGTAAGGAATATGGAAATGAAATAATGATCAGAAATAAAAAATCTAATTCAGTTATACTACAATTGAGACAGTAAAATTTTAATATAAATCGTACAAAGCTGCATAGATTTTTCAACTATCCTTTTTTCATTTATCTGATTGGTATTTAGCTTTGGTTGAATTTTTGAAGATCAAATAATAATGCATGATTTGAAACGAATCTATTACACCTTTTACAAAAATTTAACTTTACGAGAAAAAAAAAAAGTAATGTAAATGTCTGTTTCGAGTTTGTGAAACAAAGTAATGAGATGTCCAAAATTACAATGCTTGATAATTTTTGTTGGATGTTTAATATATTATTGTAGAGTGATTCAATGTTCAAATGTGAGAGAAAATATAACCATAGCAATATTTTTATGAGTTTATCGCTATTTGAGTTAATGCAATCTGAATTCTTGGGGAGATATCTGATTAAATTTAAGATGAGGGGAGAAATGTTTTTAACTTAATACGATACTTTAGGATATTTTTGATAAAACAGGACCGCATATATGCAATAAAGTTCAATTTAATATGCTAAAGTTATCCATTTCAGAAAATTCGTTGTCTATCAATTTAAATTTTAATTCACTTTTAATAACAAAAACGTTTATCGAGTAAAAATTGATGTGCATTATAATCACATCTAAACGATTGTGATTATTTCTTTACGTCGCACTGAGAAGCAACACGAAGGCTATTGGTGACGATCATCTTCATTTTGAACCTCGGTCAAGTGACGAGGACAATACCTGAGTTGGCACCCCCCTCTCTAAACTTCCGCACCACGCCACGGGAGGACTTGGGACCTTGATCAGATTCAACGCGTCTCAGCCACGCTACTTGGCAGGTCTTTACACCAGGGCTCGAGTCCCCTACTACAACTCCGATCGCGAATCCGCAACCATGACCACTAAGCTAATCTGGCCTTCACATCCAAGCGATAAAACAACATAAACTTTTTTTTTATTGCTTTAGCAGATATCAAAATAAATGTTAATTTATCTTGAGAAAGATTTTTTTTTACAAAAATTTCATTGATAATGAAACGGAAGAATGACAATAAATAAAAATGGTTTATTAAAATCTCCATAATTATTCCTTAAATATAATTTTGAATTCTAATCGCATGAAGCTTTTACATTGATTTTTAAAGAACCTATTTTGCACTAAAAAGGCTAACACAACGTTCTCCATTGTAATTACTCCCCTCTTTCCCCAATATATTTTAAAAACTGATATTACATAATTTCAAAACGGAATGGTTGCATTAAACTATTTTTTCCCCCTTCATGTCGCCCAATCTTGATATAATTTTAGATTGCTCATTTCCTGTTCGTGTCCCTCTAAAAATTACACGTACAATCCTAAAATCCGCTTCAGTGGCATTATTATCGCAGTAATACCTAGAAGCACTTTTCTTGTATGTGTGAAATAACACATCCTGAGATGCGGAGAGTGTAATGAGGACCTCTGTACATAAAAAAAAAAGCTAGTATTTTTCTTATTCTTACTTTCGGTCCTAATAGACAGTTAGAGTACGTAATAGATATCTCTGTTTCGCCGGGAAAACCATTAAATTCTTACCAGACGCCAGAAAGGGCTGTGATAATTCCACCTGACACTCAATCGGGCGATAATCTTCGCGTTTTTACAACATCCCTCCAGAACTAACCACCTTTATTATCGAAGTCACAATTGGTGGGGAAGAGGTTCCACGAGAAGGGGCGAGGTAAATTAGAAATCGTCTGCACGAACTGGGCGTGTGAGACCGGTAGTGACATCTGTCGGCGATCTGGGCGTTTTGAGTGGCAGCCCAGAAAAACGATTCTTTACGGTTGTCTACGTGAATAATAGTTCTAACCCACATACTAAAGCGCAGTAACGCCCATTTCTGTCAATGGGGCTGACGTCCATTTTGGCTTCTCGGTTCCGTTCTAATGTCGGGTTCGTTTGGCAAGGGTGTTGCTGACTTTGGTTTGGAACGTCTGAAACAATAGGGATCTCTGGGATGGTAATATATCTTTTCCGTATGACACGCTGTGCGGAAATGCGATATCGTATTCCGAGTCCTGATGGTAACATGAAACGTGATGTGAATGATGATGGATTTCGTGCAAATGTATTAAACGTCAGCTGTAAATTGAAGTGGTGGCACCGTCTCTCACGGTGAATTTTTAATCTCATAAATGTAGGTTTTACTTTGAATAACAGGTGTGCGTCGAATAAGATTAATGTGTTTTATTCCAGAAACAAAAATGGCATAAATAAACAAAATGTTAAAATATTATATGGGAGAGTAAAACAGGAACATTGGGATGCCGTAGTAGTAAAACATAAGCTATATTCAGACATGTCACAATTTTAAAACATAAAAAATATCCTTAGGTTCTTATGAACTTACATCAACGAATATGAATGATATAGCATTCATTTTAATCGTGGAATAAAATGACAGAAATTTAAAATACTGAAATTTACGAGCCCTATTACCGTGCTTTCAATTTTATATTTCTTAATTTTTTTTTTTTTGTTATTTTGCACTTTTAATGAATGATGATGGATATCACGTAGATGTATTAACAGTCAGCTGTTATTTGAAGTAGTGGTACGGAATCAATTTTAGTTTAGTTTATATTAACGTCGCATTAGAAGCAACGCGAGGGCTATTGGCGATGGACTCCGTAATTGTGAACCACGGTCAAGTGACGAGGACGACACCTGAGCTGGTGTCGTCCTCGTTACCAAGATACCACAAAAATTAATCAAAAAGTAGGCATTCTAAAACAAAATGTAATATAAAAAATTGCCAATAAAAGCTCATCAGAAATAATGTTGAAACATTTGGAACACTATAAAAACAATCATCAAAAAAATACTTTAACAAACTACACATAAAACAAGGATTATTATTTACTAAATTTTAAATACATATAAAAACACTACACAAATATCATACATATGCTCTCTCTCTCTCTCTCTCTTACCAGTTCTAATCCATAAGAAAATCCACCGCCAAAGTAAAAACTGATTGATTGATTTAAATGAAACCATTAGTTTAGTTGTTATTAACGTCGCACTAGAAACAACACGAGGGTTATTGGCGACGAACCTCGTAATTTTGAACCACGGTCAAGTGACGAGGACGACACCTGAACTGGCACCCTCCTCTCCTAACATCCACACCACGCCAACGGGAAGACTTTGGACCCCGACAGATTTAATGTGCATCAGCCCCGGCTACACGGCAGGTCTTTAGCGGCCAAGGATCGAACCCGCGACTGAACGAAAACCGTCGGCCACGAATTCCAAACCATGACCACTAGGCTATCGCGGCCACGAATGAAATAACAGCTGAATTTTTAATCTCATAAATGTTTATTTTAATTGAATAGCAGGTAGGCGACGAATAAAATTAATTTGTTTCATACCCGAAACTAGTAAAAGTAAACAATGTGTTAAAAATAAATGAACAAAGAAAAAATCAAAGTGAAATATTGGGTAATTGTAACATATTAGGCGTATATAAAGCTATAGTACAATTTTAAAACTCAAAAACTATTCTAAAGTGCTTGCAGACTATCATTCTAAGGAAGAGCATAGCTGTGGAAAATGTTTGACTTTATAAATTTTGAATAAAAGAAAAAATAACGTTCACGCCATGATAGTAAAAATTAATTGAATTGTACATTCTTCTTTTGAATGTATTCTTCTGATTGAGATGATCAAGTAATAAACGCATTGATACAACTTCAAAATATTTGCATTCTTATAGAAAATATTCTATTTGGAAGAGTACTTAAATTAAAGAATTTTAAATACTGTTAAGATTATGTAAAAGAAATATGTGTGTGTGAATATTTATTTCTGGTTCTATCTTTGAGTATTTTTCTGGAACTGTATCACACTTATAATAGTTTCCTGAAAACTAGAATTAAATTATTTTTTCATTATGTTCATAAATATAGAATTTTTTATAAGAAAATTGCAGTGGCATATCCAGAAATTAATTTTTTTTTTTTTTTTTGGGGGGGGGGGGCATATTTCCATAAGAGCACAGTTTTGTAGTTTAGAATTACCACTTTTTAAAAGTAAATACGCTGTATTAGTCTTATTTCTTCTATTTAAAACTGTCCAAGTATTGATGTATTTTTATCAAGTAATATAAGTTACAAAAATGAAGATTATTTAATAAAAGTAATTAAGATACCATAAAAATAACATTTCAATATTTTTTGAGTAGTTCTTCATATCTTTTGCATACATCTTAACCTTACCAATCTTAAAATCTCGAGCTTAATTTCAAATAAACGCATGAATTTTTTTTTAATAAATAAGATCGTAGTAATTAAAACGTAATACATAAAACAAAATGATTATCAAAAATCAGTTGAATTACCCTCTAACTCCACCAAATTAATTGTAAAATTTAGAAGGTCGTATTTCACATGACCAAGAACAAAACAATCACTGATGTTGTACTTCTCTATCGTTTGGCAAGCACAAAAAGAAATTTATATAAATATATACATCATAAAAGTTTCTGGCTTGAAGGGCAATATGTGTAAGGAAATAAAACCAAGCACTTTAACAGTTACACGTCCCGAAGTGCCCATAACCCATACTATCCCATTTGGTACCAAAAGAAAAATACATTCGCCCATGAAGAAGAAAAATATGGGAGATGCAGGTATTGCTCGCGTTTATACCACTCTCATATGATATGACCCTAAGCTTCTTTCCCATGCATACACATTTCGCAACACAGGCCTATTTTTAGTGAGCTTTTTTATCTGTATATGTCTCACCACTGCTAGGTTAAAATCCATTTTCAGCGAAGCAAGATACCTCAACACAAAAGAAATACAGCTGCAAATAATAACAGTAACTCAAAAATGTTATTTGGGACAGTTATGCTTGGGTATAACTGCCCCATGATGTATTTCTATGTTATGCGACGGAGGTATATTACGAACAGTGATTCAGGTTACTTCGGATGTTATAGATTTTTATGTCCGATGCTTCCGTATTTTTCATCCTGAGGCACTTTTTTTTTTAGAGAGAAAAGTCGTACCAGTCTTTTTGGAGTTGAACTTATAAACTAGGAATGTTAAGCGAGTGCATATGAGAAAAATGCGTGCATATTTGCGTTAAAAATAAATTTTTATGTGTCTGTATTTTTGTGGTTTTGCAAGTTTTCTCTAAGTGTAGCGGAAGTTTGCCGCCATTTTGGAGTAATGCAACTTTTTAGTTATACGTTCTTAATGTCTGTAATATTTTGATGCTATCAATAAAAGTGTGTTTATAGAAAAAAAAATACTAAGTGAATAGCAAACTTTGCGGATAAAAGTATTTTATATCTACCCGTCTGCATATTTATTTTGTGAAATAGCAAGTTGCATTTGAATGTTAAGAAGTACGTGGTGAACAACGTCAGCTGTTGTTTTCTATCCTTACGTATTTTCATTGATATTATCAACAGTCAAATACTCCTTTAACAAACATGTTTTTGAATTTTATTTTTGGGATTTTCTATGATTTAAATGATAAAGGGAACAATGTATGATTTTATATTTCCTAAACTTAAGCAGTTTTAAATTAAAAATGTGTGTTTGATAAGCATTTTAATTCAACATTTCATTTTTTTAAAATTTTCTTCAGATTTTCAAAAAGTACTTAAACATTATATATTCGTCATCCCTCTTTTTTTTTTTTCCTTGAAAATATTTTAAATATAAATATGCCCTAGGAATTTAAAAGGGCAGAAAAGTTTAAAGTAAAAAATAAAATTTCTTTTAATTAATAAAATATTATGTTTAATTAAGGTTAATTTTAGACTGAAACAAATAAATTCCATCCACAAAGTAATGTATCGATTGATTGTCTATTACCGTCGAACTCAGAGACAACATGAGAACTTTTGGCGACGTACCTCGTTAGTTTGAACTTTGGTCAAAATATGGGAGGCCCCTCTCCAAATTTTCATACCACGCCTGGGGAGGACTTGGGACTCGACATATTAAATGTGCATCAGCCCCGATACATGACGGATCTTTAGTGACATCGAAATTCGAACTCATGACTCGACGAACCAAAGTTAGTCGTGAGTTCGCGACCATGACCACTAGGCTACTGCGGCCACTCGAAGTTATGTAAGCTAAAAAAAAATAGTTAATCATTAAACTCTGTTAAAGCATTAATTGTGTAAACTCTGTCAGTAATTTAATGAAATAGAAATGGAATATAGATCTTTAATTTGATGAAACTGAATTCTCCCCCTTTGTTAGAATAGATTCCCCCCAACAAACAAAGTAATGTACGTTAAATGACATAAAATAGGTAATTATTAGACTCCGTTCAGCATAATTATGTAAGATCTGTCAGTAATTTAATAAAATAAAAGAATAGTGAGAAGCTATAATTTGATGAAAACTGGATTTTTTCTTTAGTTTAAATTGATTTTTTCCCTTTAAAAAACAAGCATAAATAAAATAGACTCTAATTAATGTTTTTTTTTTTTTTTTTTTTAAATTATTTTGATATTTCTTGTTCACTAGAAATTAACATCTTTCAAAAAGTTATGGAAAATTTTAAGAATGTATACTTTGTAATTGTGCTTATTTGTTCTACAAAATTGAAAAAAAAAAAATCTTTAAATCTTATTTTTAAAATAAATAATTTTCCAACACATCTACAATTATTTTGAACAAACAATTAAATTATGAGAAAAAAAAATTCTTCCAATCAGAATTTTTCAATCGAGAAAATTTTTACCAAAATATTAAATTACGGTATCATTAATTCTTCCGCAAGCGAGAGATAAAATATTTGAAGAAAAATTCGAAAACACATGCCTTTCAGAATATATACCAAAGACATTTTTTTCTTTCGATTTCCGCAGTGATTTCTTCATTTTTCGCACATTAAGGAATCTCTTTTATTCTAATTTATAAGATTTTTCATATGCGGTTCTTTGTCAAACGGTTCTTAACTGTCACTTTCAGATATTTAACGAGAGTCGTTAAAGTTTAATATTTTTCGAGAATTCCGGACCACTATAGGAAGCATCAGTTTCTCGCAGAATATTGTTTCAGCACTTTTCAGAAATCTGAACTATTTTTGTAGTCAAGTAGATTAGATTTTTATACATGAGATGGCTTTAATGCAAGATGATCGAAATATATTATTACCTTTTTTGACGTTTATAAATGATGTAGCATCATTCCCGAACAACTTCCATGGTATTAATTTAAAAGTAAAATCACTCTGCCAACTACAATCCACTTTTCGCGATCAATTTATCGATGCTTTTAAATCGGAGTTTTTCTATTGTATATTTTGTAGTAATGGGCATTTCATGAAACGTTCTGTATTGTATTGATCTTCTTACGGCCCATCGGTTAATTTATTTAACATTTGAAAGGACTTTATGAGGAGAATTTTATCAGAATCATTTAAAAAGCTTTAGTTTAGCTTGAATTAACGTCGTTCACAAACTAGAACTTCCGGAGAAAATGCTGGATGCAGTACAAAATTGTCGTTGTGGTGTGGGGTGGGGGTAATAATAATAATTTTTTAAAATATTTCAAACTTTTAATCAATAAATAAATTATCAGTAAATACTTTCCTCTTTAATTCTGTTACATTAACTGGTATAACAAACTGCAAATAATAATAATAATAATAATTGTTGCTTAAATTACTGTGAGATCGGTTTAGTAGATTGCGTAACAAAATAATATTGCTTTATATCTTTATGTATCACGTTGGGCAAAAATACTTTAACAAAAAGCTTTGCATAGGTTTTTTTTTTTTAGAAAACTTTTGTGTATGTGTATTAATTCTTTTAAAACATAAACTTAAAAAAAACGATAATTAGTAACGTTAAACTTATATTTAATTTTTTTTTGCAAGGATTATTTTACAGCACTTCATTAATTACATCATTCAATTTCTTGGTCAGATCCGATTCCACGAATATAATTGCTTTATTAAAAGTTGTTTTTGATTAATGCTTAATCTTAAATAACAAAATAATGTTTTATAATTTATTTCTGTTTAAGAAATATAAATAAAATGAAAATTTGCCAAAAAAGAAAAAAAAAAAAAAAAAAAAGAAATAGTTAAATTAGAGAATCAGGAAATTTTAGCTTAAGTAAAAAATTCAATTAAACGAAATAAAAGCCTTTCAGTAAATGAGACGCGTTGGGCAATAGAACTATTGGCATTGTTCTCCGTCTGACTCTGGGTATATTTATATTAATTTCTTATTCGATGCATCCCGATATCTATATTTTCAGAAATAAAACCTTGTAATGAACTATATGCATACATATTTAGCTTTTACATTAGTTGTCAGAACTCTTGACAAACTAATTTTTTCCCATTTTTTACTTAATAATATGCATAATAATTAATAACATCACGCAGTTTTAATAACATGTTACAATTACTATAAATATAATGCATAAATGTATCACAGTATATATATATATATATAAGTCTGTAGAATAATATTATCATAATTAATTTAGTTTTCCTGTAATTAATCAAAAAGGCCACTTAGATTAATATATAATTAAAAAAAGGAATAATCAAGTAATTGAATATGTAATCATAGTAATTATTTAATCATCACTATGAAATAAATGTGGATAGTGCCCAAATTAACATGATGGCAGCACCTATTATTTTAAAAACACAGTATGCAGTGTCTCAACCGCATAGTTCACATAGTTTTTGTCTCGACAAGCTGAAGAAAAAAAAATTTAAGAAAATAATTTAATTCTTAAAATTTCAACAAGGTGTTTTTTAACTTAAAAAAAAATCCCTTCAATCCTCAAAAATAGAAAATTTACTGAAACGTTGAGAAGTTTAAAAAAAATGCTTGTTTTATGTTTGAGCAATTGCATTAGCTGAATATAAAGCAACCAAATACATATTAAGATTAGGGAAATAGAAGGTACCAAAAAAGAAGAAAAATAAAGGAGAAAGTATAATATATTTTTCCCTCTTATCTTTCATAATAATAATGATATTAGAACTAATGAGAAAATTACCAGTCACATCCAGATATAAAGGAATTATAGTATCTTGGTAAAAATAATGCGACCTGCATTGAGGCATCGTTGTAGTCCTACTATCAAGTTGGAATTCCATCAAAAATCATTATGCGGACAATTTCCCTTTTAAGACAGATATATTTTTTTTCTGATTGCATTTTAACAGTCCAGACTATAAAAATTAAGTTGAAAAAACTTCACTTCTTTTATTAAACCTTCATCATTCGGTGAAAAATACAAGTAACGTTTTAAAAGTATTTCTGATCCAAAATATTTTAAAGGATCTTTGAATACCATTTTTTTGTTTTTTGTTTTTTAGCGATGGAGGAGTAATCAAAATGTTACATTCAAATTAATTTTTGTTGATTCATTAATACCACTAAAGCCATATTTTGAAGTATGACACTTTTCAGAAATAATGTATATAAAACTGTTTTTTTTTGTTTTTTTTTAATTTAACTTTAACTAAAAAGGTGATTTATCATAAAAATCTACAAAACGTTTGACATCTATTTTTATAATAAGAACTCACGCTTAAAGGATTTTACGCTGAAACTTTCAATCAGCTATAAATTTTAAAATAAATCTCTAAAATTTTAATTTTCTTTTTTCTGGTTATATCAAGTAATTTCTATTCTAAAAAGGCACAAAATTAACACATTTTAAAGCAATGCCTTTTAAATGATACTTTATGGATTTAAAATAACATAAAAAAAACCTTATTTAAGTAGAATATTACATGTAAATAAATATGTTACAAAATTTGTTTTGTCGCTTAATTAAAAAAAAAATAATAATAAATAAAAAAAAAAATTAAAACTTTGATTGTTAAAATTGCTTCGGAATATCTGTAAGAAATTAGCTACTGTTCAAAACATAAAAATAATAAAACTAGAAAAATGTAATATTTTATAGTCGTTAGTTTTAACTGTGCCAAATTTTTGTTTAAAATAAGAAGAAAAATATCATGTACAAAATAGATGTTTTTTTAAGCAAAATAATTTTTTAAACTACTAAATAATGATTGTAATACATATTGATATCAAAGATAATCAAGAATTCCAAAAATCCCACAAAATATCTCCAAAGTAGACCATTATATTGACAGAGTTCCTCTCCTTTTTTTTTTTATGAGGGTTAGCTAGCTAAAAAAAATTATGCAAGATATCGTTAAAATTATCTCAGGAAAAAAGCATTGAACATTTATATTACAAGCCGTCGAAGATATAGAGTAATAAATCTTTGTCAGACGATCGTAAATTAGAAGTCAAAAGTACAATATCTAATGCCCACAATGGGACGGGGGGAGTAAGTAGGCTTTCAGAGAATTAAATCCATTTTCCATTCGTTATGAGTCTTTATAGAATGCTGATAATTAATTCTACTGACTTGTGACAACTTTCTAATTTTCCAACACGCCTAAAAGCATCGACTTATCAGAATTCAATATTTAAAGGAATACGTTAATGACATAAAAATAAGTTCTTTTCTTGAGGCATAAATAACTGTGAAGGGGAATAGAAAAGGAGAGAGAGGTGGCCAGAAAAAAAAGTAAAAAATAAGCAAACAGAGATTAGAAAAAAAAATTGGATTTTCAATGTGTGCATAAAAATGAAAATTAATGACTCGCCAAGAAAGCACTTAATCGTCTGAGAACTAAAGTTATTATCTTTCCAGCGACTTTTCTCGGAAAAAGTTCCATTGTTTCTCGCCTTGCTTTTGCTCTCCCCTTTCGCCTCTTGGAGTGAAGGAGCCGAAGAGGGAGGGAGGGGTCATCCCCTCTTTTCTTCCACTGATTTTTGATTAATTTCGATGATCTAAAACTCATAATATAGTTTCTTGCACACGATTTCGTTCTTTTTTTTTTTTCGCACGGAGAGGGGTGCGAAATTAAAGATTTTTCTCATATTCATTAGAGGCACAGAAAAAGGCCAATTAAAATCAATCAAATTTATCTCAGTTCCGTTCAATTTCATGAACGTTCTAAAGATTGCATTTATTCATAGAACATGCCGGTCGCAAATTTTACTTTTAATGGTCTGTTACAATCATTTGATTCTGAAAATAATGTTATCTTCGTTAGAACTCATTTCGTTCAGTATTAATTAATATGGCTAAACAAACATTTACATAGAGCTTGTAAGTGATGGACCTTAAAATTTCAAGATACGATCAACTGGCACAAGAAGGAGCCTTTGAAACCTCGTCAAGTTGGATTAATTGGGACTAGGGCCGGTTCGGATTATCGAAAATCTGGATTAACTGGAGAATGGGGAAAATACGAAATAAAATAAAATATACTTACGGAAAATCCTTATATTGAACAAACTGAGCATGAATCCTATTTAAAGAACAGATTAAGACGTCTATTTTGTGAGCAATGGAATTCCCCTTAAGGATGGATAGCGTTTTCCGATATGTAGCTCTGTATGTCATTTGGTGGTAAGAGGTGTAATTGAAGTTTTGTTGACTTTACACAGAATGTTCGTTAAGTCTTTTTCCTTTCATACATTCATAACTGTTAAATTTCAGTAAAAAGCATAATTTTTCAAAACACTTGGATGAAACGAATAATGTTATTATGGAAATGTGCAGATCGCTTTCTTAAATTAAAATAAAAATCAATGCACAGACTGAGGTTTTGTCAGGAGCCTCAATTTCCTTCTCTACTGAGGACTTTGGTGGAATTAGAACTCCAACCTACGATACATTGTCTAACCCGTCGTCGCTCTACCTAATAAACTATAACGATTCTTGAAATGCTCGAATTGATTAGCGAATTAAACTTTAAATAGTTATTTCATTATTCATCAAACTCATATTTTATATTAAATGCATTACTCAATGAAAAATGTATCTGTAACTTTTTATGTATGTTCGGATATAATATGCATAAATCATTCGTAAATAAGAAATTGGTACAATTTTTACGATAAATTAATATAATGTTAGAATGAAAGCTAAATAAATATTTTTCTAATTAGTATAGAGCTGTGTAGAAATATTCAAAACAACATTTATGAAAATTCAATTAAAAAACATTATAAACTAACAAACATAAATATATACAAGGAATTCATGTGATTCTATCATTTCTAGAGTAGATAATTTTTTTCCTGGAGATTTAAGGTTGCCTTCATTTAATACTAAAGAACAGGACTCAAACTCAGAACATATTTTCAGGTATTAAAATACTCCGGCGTGTAGCTTCAACATGCAGACACATACACATCATAAACTAGAACTCAAATCCTCCCATGGAATGGTGCGGAAATTTGTGAAGGGAGTTGCCAGCTTAGGTGTCGTCCATGTCACTTGATCGGGGCTGAAGATTATGCGGTATGTCACAATAAAACAACAAATCAAAGTATATAGAATTTTATAATGCATTATCACCCCCCCCACACACTATTTTGTAAGCAAAATTAAAATAAATAAACGTCATCACTTTCTCCACATATCGACCACGTCTTCAAATTTATAGATATATTGCAGTCCCTAAAATGATCAAATTGAAGAAAAAGCACACATAAATAAAGCAGTAAAACAATATGATTCCACAAAAATAAAAATTAAGGTATTTGAGCGGTAATAGTTTTAATTCCACAGTTTCTTTTCTTCATTTTGATATTAAATTATTAGGAGTTTGGTAATAAAAAATATTGAAAAATATCGGCAAAAATTTTGCTACTTAAATAAACAAATATTAATTATATTTTTTATAAAAATTTTGTAAAAAATCACACACACAACGTATGTGAAACAATAAAAAAAACCTCTAGTTTAGTTTTCATGATTTAAATTCACTTATTCTGTTTAAAATATTATATCTTTGCAATAATGTTTCATTAAAATGATACTTTTTGTCATGAAATCAAGTGACAAGGCATACTACTATAAAAAAATCAGTTTAGAAAAATTACACCATCCAACAATAATTGAAAAACGTTTATATAAAAAGACCTATGCATAATCAGGAAAAGGTGATAAAAAAAGAACCAGTTTAAACTGCATTTATCTCACACACGAATCCCGCTTCTTGAAATGTCCCATTTAACCGATGAAAGATCCCCGGAACTGTTTTATCCCGAATTTTCTGTCAGAGCGGAAAAAATCCCTCCATTTTTCTTCCTCCTTTATTCTTATATTTTCTTAACACTGACCAATTGTACTCGGAAAAGAGGGGAAAAAAATTGGAAAGGGATGTCATTGTGATAACCGTATATCCCTTACAAGACCTCAGCACAATAGGAAGAAATGAGGATCTCATATTTCAATCAACGCCGTCCCATCTTTAATAAGCCAAGCTGAACGTGGTAGTTAAAAAATGAAATATCGATATGTATAAGGGAATAAAAAAGAAGATGGAGAATCCATTGTCGAATTTTATCCATTGACAAAGACTTGGTTCATTAGCGCGGAGTTTGGATCATAAACGCGGTCTTTTGTGGGGAAGATTTGCGATCAGAAATCTTTTTTCTCCCCTCTTTAAAGTTTTTATTTTTTTCAATTTTTCTTTATCTATTGGAAGTCAGATGAATTTTGGATTTGGATTGGGTAATGTATGTTTATTTTGTTGCAAAAGAAACTTGGTTTTATGTATTTGTTTATTTGTGAAGGGTTTTAAAAATAAGATTTGAAGTGAAAAAAATAATTTAGAAATTGAATATCAAGGTAAGCGTTAGTTAGAATTAGATTTTGAAATGTTAATCTGCGGTCGGATAGAAATAAGAAAATTTGTTAAAAGGTGTTTTTTTTCCTTGTTTTTTTTTATGCAAATATTTTTTTTTACATTTTATTCATTGAAAAATAAAAGGAATTTTGAATTTGAATTCGGTTATGTATGGCTATTTGATTATATAAGAATGATATTTTTATTTCCATTTGTTGCAAGTGATTTCTGAGAAAACTTCAGATCATTGACAAATATTTGATTCATTAGTACAGAGTTCAGACCTTAAACGTTGCCATTTGTGGGGAAGATTACAATAATTTTTTTTTTACATTTTTAAAGTTTCTATTTGTTTTCGTTTTTCTTTATTCATTGAATAAAGTTGAACTTGTATTGGGTAATGCATTTATTTTGCTACAAAAAAAAGCTAAATGCTTTTATTTATTTGTGCGCAAACATTTTGTGACATATGACATCAAAGAATTTTCATCAATCTTTTTAATATGACATCAAAGAATTTTTTTTTATTTAGCTTTTAAAATCTGTATCTACGAGTATTATCATATACAATTATGAAGAATTTTTATTTAGGTATTAACATAATGCCCATAAGAGAAACAATGATATTTTTTAAAGAAAAATTTGAGATAAGTTTGTTTTTGTAAAATGTAATTTCGTTTTTCTTTATACATTGGAAGATAGATACATTTTAAATTTAGGTTGGATTATTTTATTATACATTTAGTAGTTGTTAATGACTTCTGAAAAAACTCTACAGATGTTATTTTTAACGAAGAATATTTTTATATTATTTCATCAAAATTGCCTTATTTAGCTACAAAAATGTTTAGTCGGGTGATAATGAGAAAATTTTTCGAACAGATATTATCATGAAAGAAATAATACGTAATGAAAGAAAGTTTACTCAAATTCCTAATATTCTCCTAATTTTGGTGCAATGAGAAGTGAAATGTATTTATTTTTATATACATACATTAAATTTAAACTAATTTCGAAAAATTTTAATAACAATTATGTGTATAATTTCAATGATTTAAAAAATATATATATTGTTACCTTAGATGTCAAGAAATTATTGGGAAAAAAACCAAAAAAAAAAAAAAAAAAAAAAAACCCACCGTGAATAAAATTGAAAACTATTTTTATTTTTTAAATTTATTTTTACTGAAAGCACATGCAGTTTTGTTCACAGTTCATTTAGTAATTACGCAATATTTTCATTGATATCCAATGAAACAAAAGAGAAGCATGTGGAATTTTTTTTTTATTATCAATGCTTGCTATGTTTATTAAAAGAAAAAAAAGCTAAAAGAAAGAGAAGGAGTAATTTATGAATTGTGTCTTTATGCTGCATGAAAATTACTGTTATTTTGATTTATTTATCAATGTTTAGGAAATACATGTAATTGGATTCAAAATTTGATTAGAAATTAGTTATTTTTTTATTGAAATCCGAAAAAAAAAAAATTACGTATAGTTTTATCCATGTATAGATGGGGGAAAAAAAAATCAGCTAGACGATGAAGAATCGACTTCACAGTTTCATCTCACTCAACTTTCCGGAGACCCGGTTATATAACATAACTAATCGTTCCTATCGGAACCAATAAAGTGTTACCAAAATCGTTCTTCTCTATATTTCGATGGCGCGAATAAAAAGGCGATAAAATAATTGCATAAAACAAAACGAAACAAAACACGTTAATGTAGCAAATAAAGGAAAGAAAGCCATCCTTCCAACGAAAAAAAAAATAAAAAAGACAGATTCGTATCATGATAATGAAAAAATATATATCCATATATATAATATCTAATGTATCGGCATGATTTATAACACCCTGTCTCGATGTTTTATAACTCTGCTGTTGTACATATTATCTGCTGGGTTGCAACAAATGATTCTGAGCCGTCACCCAGGGCTATCGTTAATAACTGTGATAAGAAACTACTTTTTTGCGCCCCTTTGCCTTGCAGTGAATGTCAGAGACATCAAAAGAAGCTGCTAAATAGGCCATTACTTTACTTTGCTTGGCGGCGTTTTGTCATTAAGAGGCGGGTTTTTCCGAGGCTTCGAGAAGGGTTGCTTTAATTTTAGAGGGGAAAATTTTGTGTTTATGGTTATTTTCATTTATTCGTGAGGTTCGCCAAAGCGTGCCAAAACGACTGAGTTAATGGGCAGCGGTTGTGATAATTATCGTGATTGGAGCTCTTTATTAGATGCTGCAGTTAAATAAGGCATTTGAGATTGGCGATTAATTTAAAAATTGGATCTTTCAAATGGTCCAGAACAAATTAGCGAACGTGTCATTCGTTTTCTTCTTTTTTTCCCCCCTTGCCTTTTTTTTTTCTTTCGCTATTTTGGGAAATAACATTACACTGAGACCAATTTGAGAAAGTAATTTTTTTTATTCTATACTAAAGTAAACGATACACTGTTAATGATATTCGAATGAATCTCAGAAAATTAAAATAATAGGGTTCAATTTGTGTTTATGTATTTTTCTAATAAAACAGTAGATGAAATTATGGAGTTAATATTTATTAAAATTTATATAAAATTTGGTCGATTGTTGAAAGTTAATCAGTCTCTTTTCATTCACATGAACTGATTTGAAGAGCAATTTTTTTTTATTACTATAATAGATTTTTAATTTATTTCTGATTATCAATAGTATTCTTGTGGTTGGATTTGTACACGTAATACTTGTGTTACGGGCCATTATTAAAAGTTTAAAGCACAAATCTACTTAGCTTGGCTTTGAACCTTTTTTCATTGTACATTTTTAATTATTCATCCAGATAAATAATGTAAAAATAATGCATTAAAATTATTCCGTTAATTAACACTTAATAAGCTAAAACGCAAAAAGAACGGTTATTAATCAACAAAAATTAGTTCAAGTTGTCTGTCATATGTAGAAAAGTTTACTTAATTATTAGAAAACTACTAAAGAGCTAAGATGGAGATTCTAACATTCTTTCACCCCCTCCCCTATTCTTTAACTTTCTCTTTAGAAAACTAGAATTAATAAAAATAGAAAAAATTAAGACAACAGATCCACAAAATCCATAACATGTTTTCATTTAAAATTATTGAATAATTTCTACTATATTGAATATGAAATAAGGTAAACAGTATAGTAATGAAATCAAATGAATAAAAGTTGCAATGCGTGAATATATACCTTGGTATGAGAGAAGAGGATATATTCACAGAACCACTTTATAAACGTGGGGTTAAAGAAATGTACTAAATATTTTTATTAGGTCCCACTTTATGGCGAAATTTTATCCCACTTTCTCCTTCAAGCTGACACTTTGGGAATCTTAAATAAAATTGGTTGAATTAAATATCTCTCCCAATGGATGAAACGTGACTTATGTAAATTGGATTGAAAGTGTAGTGAATAGATTTGATAAATTACATTTAAAAGCAGCGAAGAATTTATTCCAGGGTTAAAAGCTAGTTAATGGTGAAAAGTGGAGCTGTATACAAAGAAGTAATGACCATCTTATCAAGCGAGAAATGTTATCGGATCTTTGCCAGGAAAGATCTACCTTGGGTCAAGGACCTGAACCTTCATCATTAATTATTTTTTAGGACTGGAACTCAATTGGTTCGATTCATTGGACTTCTTCATAGTTTTAAATAAGATTAAAAATGGAAAGTGACGGAAGTGTCGATATGAATATATAAAGGTAGCTAAAAATTTTCACTGTATATACGAAATTATTTTTAACGCACATTAATTTAAATTAATTTTGTATAGAGAATATCAAGTGGGGTGATTGTTACAAAACAGGAGCAAAATGTGCTTTAATTATTTCAAACCACAAGCAAAGACGGTTATTTTTAACCCTCACAGATAATTATAATAATATATAATAAGCTACAATTACAATAATGCACAATATTAACAATACAAGATCACATTTACAATAATACATAATAAGTTATAGTTCGCAATAACAGGATACATAACAAGCAAAGGAAGTTGAGATTTTAAAAAGGATTGTTCATATAATTAGAGTTTGCTATTGTTAGAATAGTATAAAGTAATAATTAGCTGATCTATACTTATTTCTTGTGAGACTATAAACATTAAAAATTAAGACATTTATTAAAAATTTGAAACATTTTTTTAAAAAAGAAAATAGTGGCATAAATGGATTATAATTTTAAAATTAATCAATTTCAAATTTTCACAAATGGATAATTTTCTTTTGAAAAATTTATGGCATGGACGAAGACTGAAAAAGGTATTTATGTAACTAGGGTATTAAAATATTTTTAATAGAAACATCAATCTGAAAAAATAACGAAACTTATTTCCTTTTTAAAAAAAGATAAACAATTTAAATTAAAAATTTAAGAAAATATTAGTTTATTAACTAATACTATGAATTTGGTTTTTGAAAAATATAGTTTCTTTAATTTAATTACTGATCGAAATTGTACATAAATCTATATTTATTGCATTTAAAATAAAAATATCTAATTTTTCTTGTTTTGTTCCCTATTTTAATTCTTACTATCGACGGGTTTTTTGCATGTGCAAATAATGCAGTTAATTATTGCTCTCTTTAAAAACAAAGTAACTCAATAAAAAGAGGCGCTAAATAGCCAAATATGGTACATTTGATTTTCAGCAGAATTTCTAGTGCACCGTCCTACATTAGAGAAATACATATCACACTTCTTCCCTTAAAAATTTTATCTTTGCCTCTTCTTTTCTAGCACGAGCAGTTTCTTTAGACACTGCAACTCAACACCTCGTGGGCATTTTTACCCCAATAGTATCTTTTTTTTTTTCACTAGGGAGATGCGGAAAATCTCAAGATTCAAATCTTTATGGTTTCACTATTTTTTTTTATCATTGCTATTTTCCTTTTACATTTTTCACGTTTTTCACATTTTTAACTCGAAACATCTATCAGGCGGCCTCAAAAAACGGCGCGAGATAATTAACACACCTGTAGGCAACATAATACTGGGGTTTATGTATGCATGGATACATTTATATACGCCTACGAAAATGATGAAAATATGCCCTCTAAAATAAAAAATAAAAAAAGTTGATAGTGCCTTTAATGGAGACGGCCATTATCTCTTTTTGCGATTGTCATTGAAAGATCGAGGGAAATTTTGGTGTTTGTTCACTTGTTATTTCTCTAACGGTGACTGTCAACTCCAAAGTGATAAGTTTTAACAGCTTTAGGCTGAAGTAAAAGGAATGAATTATTTTAAGTTCTAGGAGGTAGTGTGCAGAGTGACGCGTTTATTTCAAAGATAAGTTTAAAAAATATGTCTGTGAATGGTGCTTTTAATGATTGACGTGGTTCTTTTCGTGGTAAACAAACATAAAATCGGAAAGAAAAAAAATTCATTTTAAAAATGTAATAATCTAAGTTATTGATCTTAAATATTTTTGTTTAAGTTTTATAGTAAAATAAGAAAAAAAAATACGGTTCTATATCTTTAAAAAGATTATTCAAATTTTTTTCCAAATATCGGCTTTATTGCATCTAATAACCCCTGAAAAAATCAATTAAGAAGTGAAAATTTATGAATATCTTCTTGAGAGAAAGGAATACACTGATATTTGTCTTTCAGTGAGAGAAAAAATTTCACTTAATTACATTTAAGGTTTTTTTTTCATTCAATTTAATCAATTTTAGTTTCACATATATATTTTTATTATATTTTATTGAAGTATTCTGTTAAAAGCTTTTTTTCATTATTTCAGTTTCCTAGCTATACCTGGAATTAATTAACTAGCAAAAGACAATGAGAAAGCATTATTTTAAAACTTATAAAAAATTTACAAATCACGCTTAAGAAAGAAAAAAAAATGACCAAATATAATTACAATATGTCCTTTTTTAGCAACTTTCACGAGATCTAATGCTGATAACATAAATCACGGCTGAGATCAATCATAAGTAATAGAATAGTAATTCTCAAATTGAGTTACATGTACTTCATGGATATACACAAGTGATTAGATAGAAATTAGCAGTATTTAAAAGAAAAGGAAATTTCTGCGCCAGTTATTAGGCGCTTTTGTTTCTGTTACTGCTAGATGAGATAAACTGGAAAGGAGTTGCCGCAGCGCCCCTCCCTCCCCTCCTAAGAAGTTCTTTCACTTTTGATGAGCTTTCTGAACAATGTTGATGAAGTTTGTTTTTTGTCCAATACTGCTATTTATATAAGCCCTCTGTTGCATTGACTATCATCTGGAACGGTTCCGTTGATATTGTTAACAATCTTTAATTGAGATAGCGGATCTATTTCACGCATGTGCCGTATATATTACAAATCGTGATTTATGAGTAAGTGTCTCAATTAGGCTCTGTGCTCCAGTACAGGAGCTGCTCCACACATTTCTCCTAAGATGGAAAGTACATTTTTGAAGGAATTTCTGAACAATATTAAAGAAGAACGTTTTTCTTGTCATCACCATAATTGATGTACACCCTCTGTAGTGTCGTTTGGATTGTTTCTATTGACATCATTGGCAGTTTCAAGTGGAGATGGCGGAACTATTCGACGCATGATTCGCATAGTCACGATTTAGAAAATATTTTTCTCTGGCGCAATTTTGCATTGGTAGTATATTCAACCAGCTATTCTAGGCTGGAATATGATCCCATTTAACTTTCGATTACCGAGTCACCACCTTCATGACAGGTATTATAATTTGAGGGCATATTCGATTGGACACTGGACAACTGGACCAAAAAAGAATAACCCACCAGACTAGTGATTATGTGTTTTTAATCATGTTTTTTGTTAATTGCAATTTTAAGGAGATAAGTTGCCGTACAATAATACTCGCATTATAAGAAATACGCAAAAAATATTATTACCATTCAAATGTAAAAAAGAAGTATTGTCTAATAATCTCGATACCTAAAAGTAATATATGAATACGGCCCAATTGGATATTGGTCCCGATATTGGAATGCGTCACGATGATTACATTTGAGCTGACATCCTCCTCCCCAGATTCACTCACCACACCACTAGGAGGACACTGAGCTCTACACTATTATGCATTTTACTATTATACTTTCTAATAAGCATGAGCCCCTTTACATGACGGGTCTTTAATTGCATTAGGACTCGATCCTACGACTTGACAGAAACAATGCCCGCCATGAGCTCGCGAACATGATTTTTCGTCTCTCACGTCTGTTCGCAGTTCTGATTTCTCCTCTTTGAAGCTTAGCTGAAATTAACAATCCTTAGCTCACTTTATTCCGCCCGGTGATCTTAGACAAACACAGGATTTGAATCCGTTCTCTACTTGAAAGTCTCCAGTCACGAGACCAATGTGCTACGAAGATTCTGTTCTTTAAGCAGACAATACAATCATTTATATACTAGTACTATGATGCTACTAAAGACACATCGTGTAGCGTGCTGTGCACGCTATATCTATAGATGTTCAATGACCTCAGGATGGGATGACGTGTTGGAACTCAGATGTCGTCCTCGACACTGAAATGAAGTTCAGAACTAAGGGGTCTGATACTAGTAGCTTTCGTGTTAATAATCTAGAATTAATAACATCTCGTGTGACGTTAATAAGCAATCAATTAATCAATATCCTTGCGATTTCTTTTCATTCTCTCTCTCTCTCTCTTTATTTCTTTCAATCATGCGCCTTAGAATAATTGACCATAAAAGTAAACCATGGAGCGTGTTATCAGCAAAGACTTTTGAAATCGAGGAAATGAAGTCACAATTTTCAAAACATTCAGCAAAATTTTTCATAAAGGTTGAAAAAAATGGACGGACAGGAATATAAAAATTAAAGGGATTGAGCCGCTGTTTAGTATTTAAAATATTGCAATGGAATAAAATGACAAGTATTACAAGGATAAGTGTCAAAAATAGCGACAACGTATGTTTAACGTCTACTGTAAGTGAAAAGAAAGTTTAATAATATTGTTTTCATGAATAATCGTTTAGAATAATCTACATAAAGCAAAATAAGTGGGCGAATGAATGTTAAATCAAAATAATGTAGGTAGTTAAAAGTGATTCAACCTTTCATTTATTTATCAGAAAGCCTTAATTAAGCTGTAAAAAGACAGCAAGCGCAGTTAATCAAAAGTAATCTTGTTACTCCTCCATATTCTCTAACTCTTCCGTCATCTTAAATCCCAAAATTAAAGTCTCAACCTTAAATGATAAGCAAAGATATATTGCATTTCAATCTATTCAAACATTCTCAGGTTACAGTCTAATCACTTATTTAATTCTACTATTACGCTAACAGTACACTTTCGAAGAAAATTTTTTGAATTAACATAAATTTTGCCTACAAATGCATATTTTGTGGCATTATGGGGCTTCAAAAATAGAAAAACACCCAAGAAAACTTTTGTTTGTGTATATTTTTATTATCAAAAGGGCATTTTAAACAAATATAAGCAAAAATTAAAACTTTCCGCAAAACTTGGTAACCCAAAGAAAATTAATATACTGAGACTTTGTGAATTGAATATAATACAGAATGTAACCTTATCTGGGGAATAGACTATTATTTTGATAATACTTGTATAGTTCTTACGTAGGAAGCTGTGGTATTTGAAATTCTGAACACTGAAATTTTCTTTCAAAGTCATTGTAATTTTCACTATATTACAATATAAAAAACTTCTACTCAATATAAAACGTCTAGAATAGTCTATTCTATGACAAAGTATTTGAGAAACATATACATAAAATTCCAGGCTCATTGACCCATAACAAGTTGAGATCTGTTTTGCAGTAATTAAACGTTTTTAGAGCCTTTCTGGTCAGAGAAATTCATGATCAAGAAATATTAAAACAGATATAACTCAGCTTCTAAATAGGGTAGGAAAAAAATTTAAACATACTTTTAAAGATAAAAGATTAAATGTTAATTTTAGACCAAAAATAAAAAAAAAACCCGATATCTTGAACAAAAAATGTGATTTGAAGTTGTACTAGCATCTCAAGGAAAATTATCTCTATCAATTCACGGTCCCTCAACACGTTTACTAACAAATTTTACGTAAATATTAAATATTAAGTTTACCTTAACATTTAGGTCCAAGCAGATGATTACATAGTCACACCGAAACTATCTCCCACTTCTATACAGCAGGGTCAGATCTTTGGACCAAGGATATCAAAATGCATTCATACTCCCGCATATATATTCCATTGCTTCCCTTTCCTCCCTTCCCTTCTAATTTTGACATACCTTAGGAATCCCGCTTTTCAGTATCGCTTCATTACACTTCTTTAGTTTAACTAATTTGCCTACATTACGCTTCATTAGATTAGGTATGGACTTTGCTCATTGTTATCGAATTTATAAAGTCTCCGAGGTTCAAAATTACAAGGTCCGTCACCAATAGCCCTTGTGTTGCTTTAGGTGCGAAGTTAATAATACCACTAACCAAGGTAATGAATAGATAAACGCTAATAGCACCTCCATCCAATTTGATTGGTGGTATATAAGGTGTTTTATTGGATATTACTGAAATACAGTACAGGGCTTGTAAATTGAACCCCCCCCCCCCAAGGTTCTGGAAAAAATCGCTCAACATACAGAGGGGATCAATATATGGTATTAAAACTACATTTATTTGTATATCTTCTTGTATCGCTGCAGTGGAAATTCGAAGTCGAAAGTTGTTTATACACGATAAAAGTGCTCATATATATAATATCATACAAAATCTGCAAGTTAATCATTTTATTGATATTTAATCCCATCTTTCTTGAAATTAGGGAGAGAAATATTAGCCTTAATCTCAGTATTTCCAATTTTTATTTAAAAGGTAAGAGGTAAACGCTTTTTCAAACCTGTTGATATCGTTCAACAAAATTACTTGGAGATTTTTTAAAGGAAATGTCTTTAACATATTCTCATATGCATGATAAGCTAATTTAAATTTTGTTTAAAATAGATAATAATTTATCGTATAATAATTATGCCGACAACTCAGACAAATCATCCGATTTATAATAAAAAGAAATCGTCTGCACATTATGGTAATGAAATCCTAATGGAATGCCAAAAATATTTTGAAAAGCAAAATTCACACTTTTTTCTTTATCTATGTATAAAATAGATTCAACTAATCGTTGCACGTTAAATGAACATTAAATTAATAATAAAATATCCCGAGTGACTATATATATATATATATATATATATATATATAGTATATGTATGTAGTGTATTTGAATATTCTTACATATCTCTATATTGAAATCGCAGAAGTTGAGTGGTCATAGCCGCGAACCTTTCGTCGAGTCGTGAGTTGAGTCCTGATATCTTTGAAGACCTGCCGTGTAGCAGGGTTGGTGCACATTAAGTCTATCGAGATTCATTGTTCCGTGTTCTTCAAAGGAAAAAAAAATAGTAATAGCAAAACAATTTCTTGATTCTACAGTTAGAATAATTCAATCTGATTGGGAAGCAATGTGTTTCATTTTATTCTTTCTTCAATTTTTGAAGAGGTATTAAGGCATACATAGCGGACAACGTACATGTTATATTTTGTCTACATCTTTTCTTCTTTTCATATACAACTCACTCTAATTTCGTTGATAGTTAGGTGAAGTGCTAACTGCACCACCTGTCTCGATGATTGGATACTCATTGTTTACACATAAGCGTAGTGTGGACGTTTGGAGTGAGGGATGCCGTCTCAGGTGTCATCCTCGTCACTTGATAATGATTTAAATTTGAGGGATTTCTCACCAATAACCCTCTAAGTGAGATATTAAAAAAACAATCAAACAACTAGTCTTTATATGACCTCTAAATGGTTTATAATGCATAATCATATGGTAATTAAAATGAAAAGTTATCATAATAATCATTAACTTAATATGAATACTTAGTAATTTATCTTTCAATTTATACACCATAATTATACTCTTTCAAAAATTTTGGTAATTGTCTATCAAATAAATTAATTTTTTAAGAGAAAAATTTTAGAAAATAATTATGTTTAGTTATGAGATATTCTGAAGAATATTCCTTATGGCACCTTTGAATATTTATAAATACAATGTTAAAAAAAACTCAGCAGTTTTATTTAAAAAATTGTTAACAAAGTTAGCAGAAATGTTTTATGCAAATTAAAAACAATATCCAAACACGTAAATAAAGCATCAATAACTCAAACAAATCTAACGTAACGATGAGAAATGTATTTAAATAAACATTTAGTAAATAATGAAACTTAATTATGTTTTGATGATATTTTAATAACTCTCTCAGAATGTTTTAATAACGCGTTATTTTAATAACATTTCCCAACGTATTTCAACATAATTATCGCCATATAAAAACTAAAAACGATAAACATAATTGCAAAGAAATACGATTTAGATAAAATTGATCAACCAATATTACGGCTGAACAACCGATTGTATTTATGATCAGTTTTTTTTTTAACTTCTTATCTCATCGCTAATTTGATATTTATCTCTAACAACGAAATCATAAACATTGATAATAGTTGAAAAACACGTAAAAATTAAATCAATCAACCGTCATTAACACTTAGATCAGGGCGCTGTAATATTACGAACAGAACATAGAAAAAATGGGAAAAGTATGGACTCGTCTGTATAAGGTGAAAAATATTGAGTTATTTTCCTTTTTATACAAAATCAATCAACTCCTTTAGACTTTGTAACTTATACAATTGTAAAAAATATTTGTTATATGTCAATCTTCTCTATTTTATATTTTCACACAGACAACCATAGCAGTTAGCTAGATATATTCATCACACGGATAATATACAAGTTGTGGCTATTAAATAACGAGACTGACTTTATAAAAAAAACATTTTTATTTTGATTGCGCGTACATATTTACTAAAAAAAACCTTCAATACACCCCCCTTCTCTATCCTTACAACGCTTCGTGCGATTCTTCCATTGTTAGAAACAGTGCTGGAAGTCTTTTGTCAGCTCCTTCAGGACGCGTGCCGCTTTCTCTTTCACAGTTTCAACGACCCTAATCTTGATCCTTTCAATGCAGATTTCACTTTTAGAAACATATAGAATTCACATGGCTCCAGATGTTTTAGCACATATAACCTGCTTTAAGTGTCTTATCAATATTTTGCTGTATTTAGCAAGAAAGGGGGGAAAAAAGAGTTTCAGAGGACAAGTACTTGTTTTCATCCATATTGGACCAGTACAGTAAGTATTTCACACATAAGTACTAATTGTGCCAACAACTTTCCTGCTATAGTTTTACTTAAAATAATAATCATAATAATTATTTAATATTCATCAATAATGGATTCTAAATGAAACAAACTATTATTAAAGCGAAAATTTTAAAAATATGATGTGCTATTTCGATATATAACAGATCTTAAATCTCGAATTTTACCAACAATTATATCTGAAATAAAAATAAAAGTAAATTGATAAAATAGCGTAGAAACAAGACTCAGTCTATTTTATATTACATTTATTATGAAATGTACATTTCTTTTTTTAAAAAAAATATTCATTCCTATTTAAGTAAAGTAAGGAAAATATATAACAGCTAAATAAAAATAATAATAATAAAAAAAAAAAACGAGATAGAAAATGCGGAAATTTTTTATTGTTTTTATGATTTCTTGACATGTAACAAAATTACTTTCTTTAATATAAGTTTATATCGTACACAAAAATGTTTTCGGAAAATACGCATTTGTAACTACTTTTTGGGTTGATTTTATTATTCGCCATTTTGTCATGCTTATTTAAACTCTTCCGACTGATTTGAATTGAAGGCATTTTTTTTTACTGAATTTGAACTCGTATTTAAGAACAAAATAAACAATACAATTTATGGAATTTTGAGTTCCAAAATAAATGGAAAAGTATTTTTTTTTTTTTAATTCGAAATGTGATCTTATGCCGAAAAAATTTTTGCAGATACCATTTTAATTACGATATTTTAATGAATGATCAGAATAACAAAACTTCATGAAGAATTTCTTTTAATATACAACGAAAAATTTAATTTTAAAATATTATGGCTTATTGAACCAAAAGGAGCATTTTGAAAGGGAAAAAAATCCTTTTGAGAAAAAATTAATATAATTCAACCGATGAGCCATTGAAAAGCACTATACGCCTTATCACAGAAAAGACACTATATAACAAAAAATAGACCCATTGAAATAATTTATATTACCAAAAACAGATAACTGCTGATTGTAATTTTTCACAGCCATATTAGTTTCTCGTAAGTTTGACACGTCATGTGTGTTTTGTGTTCTTTTCGTTATCCTGTTATCAGTCTCATCTGTCATCCTAAATGTTATTCTAATTATAAGACCTAAATTTTAGCATAAGTTTAAGCACAGTCTAAGTAAATAAAGTAATCAAATTTATCTAGAATATATATTTATTAACTCATCTAATAAGGGTGGGGTTGCTCTCAAACAGCTAATTTTTTTTAATTCTCAAGATATAGCAGGTTCTGTAATCTATCAAAAAATACGTTTATCGTAATATGATGCGAGTACTTTCTGTAATTGCTCTGATAGCGTTCAGTCCTAATCTCACCAAATCCTTTATAAACGCAAGACGATTTCAGCGCACATCACACTAACACTCTTCTTGTTACATAAGCTTAATTATCTTCAATTCAATTTTCTGTCACTTTTATATGACTTGATTATATCTATTCACTTCACTTCTGAGTTTACTTAATATAAAATCAGAAAGAAACCCCAGATGTTAGTTGAAGAGAAAAAAATCTTGAATGGACTATGTTACACTTTAACCTAGAAAACTTTAAAATCGAAAATGATGTACATTTCCTACAAATGTACAACTATAAGCTATTTCATTTTATCCCAAATAAGCCGAAATTAAAACCGACCGAATTTCAAAAGGACAGTTCCAAATCGGAAATAATACATCTAAGCAGTACAAATAAAAGGATACAGATTCTCACTCCCATTCCGTATCTTGTTGATAAACGACGCCAGATGCATTCAAGTTTTGATCCCCCAACCTTCCTTTTCACCCTCATGCCACACAAAAGAAGGGGGGAGAAGCAAGAAAAGGAGAGGGAAAAAAAAGTTGAATTCAACTTATCCGTAATACTCGAAGAGACGACAGTGAAAAGAAGAGATCTGACAGGGACTGTATTTTTCTGGCCGTAATATAATGTATTATGGTCTCCTTGTAATCTTGCGCTGGACAGGGGCAGAGCATCATTATTCACGTAGACGGCCTCTCCTGTCCGCCATGTTTGATTGATGATCCAATTGCGTGATGAAGTGCCGAAGACTTCCTATTTTTGGCACTACTCCTCATGTCAAAGTGCGGTTGGAGCCCTGATATGCTTTGGGATAAAAAATGATCGCCTTTCTTCTTTCTCATTTTTTTTTTTTTTTTTTTCATCTGTCGAACTCGCTGCATGCTAACTGATGGGTTCGTGTGAGTGTCCAGATGGACAGATGTTGGAGAATGGAATAACGACGTAAATTCAGAAAAGGATTTGGCTTTACGTGGAGAATAATATAATGTGACGTTTATTCGATGTTTGTCGTGGCAGACGTTTGGTGGTTTTTCGTGGTAAAGAGGTGAAACTTTTTATTTGAAAAATTGTATGATAAATGTTTAGGGTGGAGGTGAGGAAGGAATCTTTATTTTTGAAGTCCGCAAGGGATCATTTATGAAATCATAAGACCAAATTCAAGTAACTTTGTTTAAGATAATGTGCCATTTATTGATGTTTATTGTGACAAACGCTTGTAGATTTTTAGCGGTAAAGAGATGGGAAATTTTAGGCTTACAAATTATGTGGCAAATATTTAAGAATCGTGGTGAGAAGCCTTTATGCTGGAAGTTAGCAACAATCACTTGTGAGCTACCAACCGGTAGCTCACTACCAACTGAGCTATTTAAAGAACTGGTGCAAAACACACAAATAAATGTTTATTATTCTTCAATGTTTTTACAAGAATTCAAACTAATTTTCAAATTTCCTATTTTAGTCAACTTTGAGGACAGTGTTGCCAGTAAACAGAAAAATATAATGTCCATTATAACCCCCTTGAGTGATAAGAATATGTATTCAAAATACACACACACAAATAATATCAAAATTTATTTTTGAATCAGAACAAAGAACTAAGCATATAAAACTACAAATACGAATAAGAATACATTATAAGATATTGAAATATAGCTATGGAGTCAGAATAACATAATGTGGAAAATCTAGACATTGATAAGCATAGAACATCGTAAAACAGAAATGAATTATAATAGAATATAAGACATCAGGAAATAGATATGAATCAGAAGCATCATTATACTGATATGAGTTAGAATATAACATGGATCTTCGAAATATACATATGAATAAGAGTAAAATTTAAAGCATTATATTATAAATATGAATCAGAACAGAATATAAAACTTCAGAATACGTGTAGAAATCACTGGCGTGTAATATAAAGCATGAGAATAAAGATTTACTTTATAAGAAGGGAATATACAATTTTTGTATGTTACTATGTATGATTTATTAAACTTTTAACAATGGATAAATTAGTAATTCTACATAACTTTGCTAATAATAAGTAAATAAATGTATTATACTTCTAGAAAAATATAGATATAGAATAATACTTGAATTGGTTTGCTGCAAAATATATATAAGTATGCCAATTAATGATGTCAATCGCAAAAGAATACTTCATGACTTCTTATAACGAAATCATGCGCAACTTGAAAACCAAAAACGAAAACCAGGAATTTACTTATTTCAAGCTGTTCTGAAATGAAAAACAGCAATTATTTCATAATTTCAGGAAAGAAAGGG
The DNA here is from genome assembly GCA_019974015.1 of Nephila pilipes. Taxonomy (NCBI): domain Eukaryota; kingdom Metazoa; phylum Arthropoda; class Arachnida; order Araneae; family Nephilidae; genus Nephila; species Nephila pilipes. Next base: position 599,227 of record BMAW01018810.1, on the reverse strand, counting down.
GATCTTAAAAATAAAAATAATGTTTATTATATTTAGTATCTTTAATCTGAGACTCTAGTTAATGAATTTTTTTTTTTTTTGAAAAATCCTTGAGAGAATTGATTCCATATAAATTAAAGCATTTACCAACTAAAAAATTGGCATGAAAATTAAAATTAAGATAAAAATTCTTATTGCTTCAGTATTTGCATATGTCAGTTAACGACAAACAACTAGATAAAAACAAACATTTAAAAAGAAAAACAAAACCAAATATTTATAAAATTATAGCAAGAAGAAATAACGCACGATTTACATTCCAAAGATACTTTCAATTAAAAATTATGTATTAAAAAGTGTTTTCAAGTAAATTTAAGAGCTTTACACTATTTATTTAAGTATACTTCCTTCATAATCTCATAAGTTTACGGTATCCTACGGTATTACTTATCCTTTCTCACCTGCCTGAAAAATCAGTAAAATGAAAAAAAAAAAAAAAAATTTAAAAAAAAAAAAAATTAATCAATCAAGAAATTACGTTAACTAGAGGAGTGTTGAAAACGAATTATAAAAATCGAGACAAATATTTGTAGTCTTAAAGTAAAATATTTGAAAATAGCCCAGAGAGAGAGAGAAATCTAAGGTTGTTTTTCCCACTAGAATATAAATACAACAAGTTAAACTACTTTACAGAAAAATATCGTATTCTTGTTACACCTTTTGAGAAATGCTTCGATATTTGCCATTTAAGATAATTTTCAGAGTAAATTATTCAGAAAGAAGGTGTTCATCACTGAAAAGTTTAATATTAGGTTTCAGATCATATTTTAGGGGATAGATAAAAATTTTAGACATAAGAAATTGAGGAAAATTTTAAATTAAAGTATTTTAGTTAATTAATTAACAATAGGCTCTTCAAAATAACTTTTTTAAACATTTAAATTTGTTGGTTTTGAGTTTGCATATGATTTTGAACTTCTCGGTTATACTTTCGCGTTTGATAAAAAAAAATAAAGAAATGAAATTAGATTCCGTGGAAAAGACAATTTCCCTTTTTCTATTTCTACTATAGAATACAGTACAATTATGCAAAAACCGTTTTATTTTCCCTCAAAAGTGTTACCGCAAACCAAAACGTGTAATTTCAAGATACAACGTCTAAAATAAAAGAAAAAACACGGAAAACCAAGTTTACGGTGTAAGAACGCAGGAAATAAAAAAATACACACAGAAAAAAAAACTCTTCCCTCCTTTTCATTTGCTTGTTTTATGGACTTGAAAGAGGAGGAAAAGAGAAAAAAAGAAAAGAAAAAGAGTATTACAAAGGGAAATAAGAGATAAAAAAAATTCTGTCACATTGCGAGTGTTGGCGAGATTTTTATGGATTTGCTTAAAAGTAGAAAAGGTACTTTGGCCCGGAAACCAGCCAAGCCTAACAACCAATCGGCTTTGAGAACGGACCGAGTGTGAAATGTGCGAAGCTGCACTTTATGTCTCCACACTCAATTTCCCCTGACAGCTGTTTCAAGAAATACACCTCCCCGACTCTATGATTTTATGAGTCTTTTTCCCCAGAACCATCCGTCCTAGCCATAGGCCTCCATTTGGCGACAGATCGATGACTTGGCTCTAAGCACGACACATTTAGAGATTAATATTGCAAAATCAATGAGAAATTACCCTAAATTTCTTAAATTTCATCACAATTACTGAAGATAATTTCAGACACAATATATGAGAAAAACTCATTTTTGACTTCAATTTGGCGACAGATAGATGATTAGGTGTTTCAGCAATGAGTCACTTAGAGATTGTGACATATCAGTATATTATTAAATATAACCGCAATCGTACTTGTTTAATAAGAGTAAGGAATCTGGCAACAACTTGGAAAGCTTTGATTGAATCATGTATGTGTTACATACATGTTGCCTTACATGCACATAATAAATTACGATTTGTTATGAACTATAGAGTCCTTTAAACAGTTGTGTTGAACTAAATTAATACTTTTAACATAAATGTGATGGTGATTAGTAATTCAAAACAGCCATTTAGTGATCTTGAAATTTCTCAATTTAATCATGATTATGCGGCAGATCCAAAGTATACAATCATCGACAAATATTTAGCTTTTAATTTTAATTGACAATTTTAATTTTGAAGGATATTTAAAAAAATACTATTTCTAACGTCGTGTTCAACGCTTTTAAAAAAAATGCTGAATAGTTGATTGCATTACAATACACAAATGAGTTTATCTTCCTGAAAATTGCTCACATGAAACAATCTCCACCTAAACTGTAGTTAATGTGTGAAATGTAATACTAATTTTATTATGAAATATATTTCAAATTAGTAATTGTAGTAATTTGCAATAAAAATCAAAGTCACCTCTTTTTATTTCTCTTCAGAACCATTATCAATAATACAAGGTTATTCAAAATCATTCATCCGATTTCAAAATTCCATATTTTCAAAAATAAACGGCACGGAATGATAAATAATACATGAAAGCAAAGAAATGTGGAAATTTTATACTGTAAAAAATAGCTGGTCCTCTTGTGTTCAAGAAGCTATTTCGTGAAAGCTGTTTTAGAAGCTTTCCCGTTGCTACCGCACTGGATCGATAGAAATGGACCATATGATTTGTTGTTACACAGCTAGCCACCTAAGTCACCTGATATAACTCAATGCGATTTCTTCCTTTGAGAGCTTGCAAAAGATAAAGTGTATGCGCCAACATTGCCTACAAATTAAACTGAACTTAAACAACGGATTTCTGCTGCTGTACAGCCAGTCATGACTGACAATTCACTATCTGTTTCTCAGGAATATACATATAGAGTTGACATTATGCATGTAAATAAAAGAAGTTATATCGAAAGCTTGTAAAAAAAAACAGTTCCATATTTTCCCTTTGCATTCATGTATTACTACTTATCATTTTGAGTCGTTTATTTATGAAAGTATAGCATTTTAAAATCGGATAATTCATTTTAAATAACCCCGTATTTTACGGTTTATTTATACTTTTATTAGAATAACGTTAAGTATTAAGAAGATTTGAGATATTTGTAAGGATCACATGCTCAGAATACATAAGTATCACTTGATGTCAGATGAGTGGTATAAGTTATACTTAATTTCATAAGGAATATAAGTTATATTTGATGTCTAAGTCACACTTTGACGTCATCATACAATATTTTTTATTGAGAAAAAGAAAAATAATATTTGCTTTCAAGCTACATGGAACATTTTAAGTAATAAAACATATAACAAATTTGAATATCTTCTTCAAACGTTACATGGAACAAAAGAAGCTTTATGTGTGAGTAACTTATTAGTAGCTAAATAGTCTCGAGTTGGGTCCCTGATTCTATCAAGGAATATCATAAGGAATAATAGGGGTAATTAAGTCCTCATTTTTTAAGACATAATGAATCCTCACAGTATATGGAAGTAACATCTCAAAATTATTGTCTATACCTGAACCTGGCTTAAAATTTAGAGATTAATTATCAGTAATCCTGTAACTTATTCGCGAAATTACCTTTAACTAACATTTGAAGTTTCTTTCTGAATTTATATTCAAGTTTCCTGCTACTTTCCAATCAAATGAAACTTGATTATGCAAATTAAGTAAATTTTAGAATAGATGTAATCGAGTCGTATAAAAACGACAGAGAGTTTATTTGAATAATAAATAACGGTAATAGGAAAGGTGCTTGTGTAAAGTGCGCTGGAGTCTTCTTGTGTGTCTATGTGATTTATTAAGATTTGGGCACGACGCACTGTCTAATTGACTGATTATTTGAAGTATGCACTAGCATCATATTCGGGTACGCGCATTCTTTGATATATTATAGATGTGGTTAGTAATCGCAGCAGGACTTGGAACTGATTGAGAGTATCCATATTATAAGATGATTAATAAACTTTATTTTGAATTATAATTGACTATTTTAATTACTTTATCTGTGCTTGAACTTAAGATGAAATTTACATTTTGTAATTAGAGTAAGATTTAAGATGACAAACGAGACAGATAACAGGAATACGTCCCAGTCCATAGTCTTGCAATTTTAGTGAGGTACAAATTAAAAAAATAAAATTGTCTTAATGCTATAAAGTATTCAGGTAGATTATTAATACTTTTTGGGGCTTTCGTTTATGATGAGTTAACTTTAATGCTAGAAAATAGTAAAGATCTTCTGTTATCTGTATTATATACCAATCGTGAATGACAGAAATTAACACAGACGTGGCAAATCAATTTTGTGTTAATAATTTTGGTTTTTGTTATCTTTATGTTATTATAAGCTTTTACAACCTATCATTTAGTGTTAAACACTTAAATTGCTTCCGTGTTCTTTAGAAATAAAAAAAATGCTTTAATTGTTTCAATTGTTCTTAAGAATTTATGCGCATGTAAAAACTCACTAAAAAAATTATAAAAGAAAGTAGATTACGAATATTTGTTTAGCATGTTTCACCATGGGTTTTATTTTTCTCCTATAATGTGATGGAAAAAAACCCAGTTGAATGGAGTAAATACTCAACTCTGTGAAGATTCAATGTAAGCAACATTACACAACACGGTTTAAATCAGTCCAAACATTTTTAACTAAGCATAATGTGATATCCATAACATAATACTTTATTATTTCTATAGAAGTTCCTAGAACAAGCGTGATTTTGGATGTTGGAATATGTATAAAATTTTTAAAAAAATATTCTTAAGGCATTCTAATCCATTGATTTCAATTAATGTAGAAAGTATGAAGACAAAAAATTTTAATGTAACATTTCTAATAGCAGTTATTAATTTAAAGTTTTCTTTTTCTAATAGTAGTTACTTGATTTCATTATCTCATGATCTTTTAAGATGAAATAAGTTATACTCTCTTTAGTTAAGTAGTAAGTTCTCGTTAGTTACTTTAAGAATTTCGTGGTTAATTTGAAAAGTACCTGTATTACTAATTAAAAATGGTAATTAGGAATGAGATGGGGTAACTCTCCAAAGAATTGACCACATTCATTTTTCTTTTTTGCATGAAGTCCATGACTATGACACTTTTCATTTCACAAAAATTCGTCGCCAAAACTTCTCCAGCCGATGAGACCGACTTCGCCTTCGGAGCATAATCACCAAAAGCAGCCCATTGCTTTGTCCGTTTCTAGGATTTTGGTGTATAATAAGGAATCTAGGTCTTATCTCGTGACAACTCGATGAAAAATGCTAATGATAATTAACTGCGACAGCAATCAAACTTTGATTCAGCAGCAAATATCGCCAAAACCAAAGCAACCACTGAATCAGTGTCACAATTACTTTTGCATTGTTTTACATGTGGCAGCACGTAATGGTAACATTAGCTTGCCTTATCAAACCATCTGTCTAGAAATTTTCATTTTTTTTTTTTTTTTTAACTATCCTTCATAGTATGACAAATGTGAAGTTTAAGATATTATTGATACTATTATGCTTAATATACGTAATAGACAAAACAATTAAAATTAAAAATACACTGTTTCAGAAAAGAAACCAGGAAAGGAAATAAGTTGGTTTCTGACTTAGATAGTTAGAACTTACATTTTTACCTTTTTTTTTTTTTTTTTAATTTTTCTAAAATTTCAATGAAATGATACAATTTTTTGCATGTGATTATTTATAGTTTTAACTTTGACAAACTAATTTTAAATATTCATAAGAAACTTTTACATAATTTATTAAATAATGCTTAATGATATACTTAGATTCATTTTATTTAATAGCACTATCCTAAGCAGAATTTTTTTCAGGATTTGTAATTTTTGTTTCATAATACGAATAAAAGATTAGAAATAAAATTTAACAAAAATATTTAACATTTAATGCAGTTTCTTAAAGCTTATTATGCATGACATTAAAATTCTTCATATTTTAATATGTACCTACCACAGATAGGATTTCCAAATATGTACGATACATTATAATTGCGGTTCAAATTTTACAAAATAATATGATAATATATTTGTACAGTTTCTTTTTATGACGTAATCTTTAATAGAACTGAAAACACCTTTCCCTAATTGGTGAAAAATCACATTTTGAGAAAAGGAGATTTAAATTAATAAGAAATGATTGTTTTTTAAATTTCTGAAACCTAGAACAACAACAACAAAATTTTTTTTCAACAATATAATTAATAAAGAAATCATATTCTTTAAAGAATATTAAACAAAACAAAAAACCTAACAAGAAGATAAAATTCAAAAATTGTGAATCCTACAAACCAAGTCATGAAAAACAAAGAAAACAAAGGAAAGAAAAATATTAAAAAATACAGCATTTATAAGTTCTGAATCTTTTTTTTAATAGTTCAGAGTTGATTCAATGTATTTTACAGGCCTTACGGTCTAAAAAGAAAAATGTTACAAACTATCGTGGAAATTCCATCAACTGTAAAAAAATTTTGTGAAGTTTTTTTTTTTAAATCCACACACACACACACACACACATATATATACATAGATTCAAAAAATCAAACTTTTTTTAAGGTTTAAGGACCCGGAGACCCCTTAAACGTTGCTGAAACAGCGGTGTGTAATCTGAATCAAATGTAAAACAGATGCAATAAGAACAGGTTTAAATGAGTTTGAAATTTGTTATTACTAAATTTTGTTCTGAAACTTTTTTGTATAAAAATTGCTATGAATATTTTGATATTTTTAAGGTTTTACAAATATTTCTGAAATTCTCATTCACATGGGGGGAAAAGTTTTAATTTTTGACATCATTATAAACAATTTATAATTTTATATTGATATTATCTGAATTTTCACAAGTTGCTTTACATTTCTGTCGTAAAACTGCTGCATAACTAATCCTTATAATGCCTCGATATCATTCTTCAAGAAATCAATCCAAGTTATACAATGGTAAACAAAGATTTTCATTTAGTGAATACAAATTTCAAAATGCTGATGTGGATTGTTTTTACATTGCATCAAAGAGTTCAGCGAATTTAAAAATTTAATTTTAAATAATCTTTAACAATTGTTATCATATGTAAATGCTTTTATACCTCTAAAATAGATCATGAACACAGTAAGTTGTAAATTAAAAATGACACTAACATTCTATGATACTGAAGCAATTTACACATTCGTGGTTTGAAATTTTTTTTTATCTATTAATATTTCGAGTTTAACGGCCAATATTAGTAATTTCCTCGACATTTTCATCCAGATAAGAATAGAAAAGGAAATAAAGGTACATTTATATAAATGCTAACGCTATTTAAAATACTGTTTACCTAATACAATGGTATAAACAATATAGTGGAATTTAAACTCGGAATCAATATAATTTAGTCTAAAATGTTTTGTTGCAAAGTCTCTAATTTCACAATTTTAATCACAAAATCATCACGTAATGCATACATTAAAAATCTATAAATTTGACTCCATGATTTAGTTAATAAAATTAAATATCTCAAAAATTTAAGAATCACATTTGGCATTTAAGATGACTAGCTTTTTATTTGTTCATCCATTTTATATTATTTAATTACATACATAGAGTTAGGAATATACATTGCTTACCACCAGAAAGCAATGTTTTCTCACTCCCTATTAATTGCATTAATATACATATAGTTTCTTAATGAAAACCTAAAGTTACACTATACATATTAGCTATATTACAATTAGGTTAGCAACTGAATCAAAGTGAATTCTTACCTGAATTTGGCAGTGATATTGGCGATTTATAACACAAAGTAACCCCAAAGTATAAAACAAAACCATGTGCTAACTCAAAAACACAAAGAGAATTGGAAAATCAGACTTAGAGAAATAAGTACTCTGATTTCAGCAATCAATGAGGGTTGTAGCTTCAAGAGCATAGAAAACTTTTACTGCTCAGGTAGTAAAGTCTAGAAGTACGTTCCAAATTTCAGTGTAACAACCGTGTTACCAGGCTGGGAAAAAAATATAAGGTATAAATGTATAAATTTTTATGTCCATTCATCTCTGCTAAAAATATCAAGTTGAGAATAGAACTTTTTTTTTCTCTTTTTGTTGACAATTTTTCTGCTTTCAAAACAATTTTGTGATTTTCATGTATATTTTTTTCTTTTATTATTATTTTTATTTTTTAGAAGCTTGTGGACTCTATTCAACTGGTTTCTATCAGATATTTACTACTCAATAACGCAACAGATTTTTTTCTTTCGATATCGAAAAATGGGAATGGTGCTCAATTTTCAATAAGAACAATTTTGGATGAGTTTTATAAAGAAAATGAAGTAAAAAGCTAATAAAAATTTTCCAATCTTTTCCATCTGGTTTTATAACAATTTTAGATCAGAAAAACAATGAAGCAATACTTTTCTGGTAAAAAAGAAAATGCAGTTTCTTCCTTTTGAAATGAATTGAGCAATAAAACAAGATTTTGGCACACATTTTGTATACAATTTAGTAGCATGAGAAATAGTTTTTTTAAAAAATATATGTAAAATTAGTTAGTTTCATTAACATTCAAAACACTGAATGATTAACATCCATAATGAAACTGTGTCAAAAAAGGATAAATAATATTAAATTTGATATTGCTTGAAAAAACTGAAAGTGTTATGAACAGTGCTAAAATTTCTAATAATTACTTTTTCAAGAAAAATTATAGATGCGCGCGTGTGTGTGTATTATGTATTAACTCTCAAAATAAACAAAAATCTTTTGTAGAGTATAGTACAAGAAAAGTTGAAAGCAGATAGAGAAACTACACTAGTTTCCTTTACAGCTAAAAAGTAATTTTTAAGAGTTCAGATGATTTAATGCACGAATGTATTGCATTTCATTTATTGTATCGATTTTTTAATACGAAACAAAACATCTTTAGACACAGTGGTATGCTGGGGTCAAATTTTATTCCATCATTATTCATTATCAATTGGCATTTTCCCTTCATTAAACATCTGTGTTAGTAGAAATAATATTTTGCATAAAATAATAACAATATCCACGCAACAACAGTCCTCTTCACTAAAGTGAACATAAGAAAATAAGAAAAAGGTAAAAGATGCAGATAAACATTTTGTAATAGATTCAAATTGAATCCCTCCCCCTCCAAGGACTAAAAAGTCAGGTAAACCTATCGAAATCGGTTAAAGTGAGTTCAGTTAAGAAAGCTTCAATAGTTCTCTTTTTATGATTTTTCTAATGATTGCCCAGATAGTTTACAGAAGAATTTGAAAATTTTTTACTCCTTGCAATTGCGTAAGTCCTTCTTTTGGAGAAATTAAGCACTGACTATTTTTAGGTTTAGTATTTCAAGAGTGCCTTAATATGAGCACCTGGTATCTGGTTTTTCATGAAAAACTAAATAGATAGACATTTGTTTGTGTGTGTGTCTTAAGATTTAAACATATCATAGTTTTTTTAGCATTATTTCTGCCATTATTCTATTGTAATATACACTCATGGATCGGGCAGGCCAAAGAAGAGTAGTAACAGTGCGGAGACAGTCTTGTGACAACCTTGCCGTGTGAGGCCGAACATTGTCTTGTTGAAAAATGGCTCCTGGGAATCGTTGCATGAATGGCAACACATGTGGTTGCAAGATGTCATGGACATACCGCTGGGCTGTCATGGTGCCACGGATCAATATTAGGGGTGACCGTGTATTGTAGGCAATAGCACTCCATACCATCACATCAGCTGTGGGAGCGGTGTGTCGCTGTAAAGCAAAGGCAGGATTGAGGTGTTCACCACGGCGTCTCCACTCACGAACACGATTGTCACCTCTGCTGAGATTGAACCTGGATTCGTCACTAAAGACGACTTGGTTACATTCCGCTGCAGTCCAGTTTCATCGTGCGCGGCACTACTCCAAACGGAGGCGTCGATGGGTGGGCGTCAAGGGCAGCATACGTAATGGGCGCCGCGATCCCAAATGTCCTTCAGCCAGACGCCTTCGTATGATTCGAGAAGACACAGGGGGCCCTAATGAAGGTGCTACCTGTGCCTGGATGGCGGTCGATGAAGCAGTTGGCTGTACGCGTGCATTTCTGACGATATGGTGGTCTTCTCGATGACTGATCTGTCGAGGGCGTCCTGAGCCTGGTCTTCGAGTAAATGACATCTCTCTCTCGGATCCACTGGTCCCAAAACCTCCTCACAACACAATCAGAGCAGCCTAATTGACGAGCTACTCCCCTAGCTGGCCACCCAGCTTCCATCATGCTGATGATTCTCCCCCTCTCAAACTGCGACAGCTGCTCATAATGTTTTCGAAAACGTTGTAATGGCATGTCTACCTCAGCTTTTCCTTTGTAAACGATTCAGCACACTCAAACAAGCTTTGGTTACCTGTTTTATTCTCCATGGAGAACGACGTTAAACGCCCTCTACCAGCTATACGTAACGCGCAATCACTCTGAATTTCTAAGCATTTGCATATCTCCCCGACATGTACCTTCATGCCAAGTTTCGTTACGATCCCGCAATTATTTCTTGGTGCGCTAATTTTTTGTCCATGAGTATATTATGAAATAATTACATAACTTAGGATAATGGATCTTCTTGCCTCACGAGATCTAATTCTTTTAAATACTACGGAGTGATATTACTGCCCTGCTTGGGAATCCCTAAAGAATTTTATGTAACTTGAGATGTGGTATTATTTGAAGATAAAAAATCAATCAAGGTCATACAATAAATTTTTTCTTTTTATTTTATTCTATGATGTGAGATTTTTATTTTTAAGGTAAAGAAAATGCAAGCTACTCGTACAGAAATTGGAGCCTTAAAAAACTTTTTCTCTTGTCATGATGGATTTCTAGCTCCCTAACATACATTTAAAAATGTTTCTGAAACTGATTTTTAAGCTAGATCTTTTAAATTTATTTTCGCAGATTTCAGCCTTTTCAGATTTGTTAAGAAACACGCCATTTTTTGAAAAAAGTTATCACCATATTAAAAATTTTCCCTTTTTCGCAGAAAGTTGTTCAACATTGATTGATTAGCTCAGTGAAAGAGAGAGGGAAGAATACTTTAAAGAAGATTGAAAGTTCTGTGCTTGATATTCGAATCCCTTAATAGGAACTTTTTAGTGCTAAATGTTTCAGCAAATGCTTCTCCGTCAACAAATTGGTTGCATCAAAAAATTTCATTTTTTTATCTATTGCAGGACCCAAAAAAATATTTCCAAAAGTGCCAAACGTGGCTCCAGAAGGTTAAAAATGCACTAAGCTCAAGGAAAAGTCTATTAATTAGTTATTTAAAACGACTAACTGGTATGCATTTTCAAAAACACTTTGTAATGCATTATCAAGAAAAGTTACACTAATGTTTTTCTATTTATATTTTCAAAGAATAAGAACGGGGTTGAATCCTTTAAATTAATTCAAAATGAGATTTCATTTTGATTATAGAATTATAAAGTGGTCGATGTTCCAAAATATTTGCCAAAAACCAATACAATGTCAACAGAAATAAATACTTTTCTCTATCTTAGAATTACTTGTAAAGCTTTACTCTGCAATCAATAACCAATGGGTTTCTTTTAAAATAACTTTTTTTTTTTGTATTAGATACTAATTTTTACAAACAAAAACAGAAAAGTAATTTATTACAAATTTCTTAACTCCTTTATCTCTTCAAATCAAATTTTATTCATTCCCAGATGAATTGTAGTTTATTAATTTCACATTTAGAAGCAAAATGATTGCTAATTATTATTTTTTTTATTCCCAGACTAAATTTCCAGCATTTCCCGTAATTGTTTCGAGTGTCGTAAATCGTTCTTGTTTCGTTAAATGCTTGGAAAGGCGTGATGCGTTCTTGGATTTCTAACTCTGTCTTTTAAATCTGATTCTTCATTATCAGATATGAAAAAGTGGAAGTGGCGCATAATGGTAAAATAATCCTATCGGCAAATGATGAAGTTCAAAACTTTCCAAGATACCAACTTTAACTTATATTTCTTTTCATCCATTCATTGCAATAATGTAATCCAATGGTTCCAAACTCTGGCACACATACTACTGAAAATAATATAAGCAGCTCAGATAAGCATAAACATCCATATTCAAAAAAAAAAAAAAAACTTTCCGTACATTATTTACGAATATCCAAAAATCAGTTCAATCTTCGTTACTAGTGAAGTTACGACAATAAAAAAAATTTTTTTTGAGAACCATTGATCAAGTCCATCTCAAACTTTTCACAAAACTAATATCCCAACGTCTCTTGGTCTTAGAATAGCACCGACGATAGGGGTGTAGCAATAAAAATCATACCACTATGCGATATGCTTCAAAATTTTACCGCGGTACCATCTATAAATTACTTTTCTTCTTATCAACCCACTGAGAACACACAAAATCCATCTCAACATTTCTATCAAAAACTAATTTTCCAATAACAATTCATGGAATATATCAATTTCAACAGAAACTAAACAATTCCTTTTTTACCAAGCAGCAATATTTTCTAACACGCTTTACCATTTACTGATTTCGGCATCTCTTCTTCTCTCGACCGACTTTTAAGATATCTCTAATACCGATTACGAAAACTTGCCGTCATTCAAATGTATACCTTACGCCTGGCTTAGACAAACGAACCACATTTTTTTTTTCCATTTCGGGAACCGGACCGTCCTACGCACTCATCCCCAGAATCCATGCTCCTTTTAGAAGGCAAATGAAATGAAGACAAATCGCCTGTCCCCCTGCCTTTATTAACGACGCAGAGTAAAATGATTTCTAAGCGCATCCGTTTTAAGTACAGCCCGACTCCCCTCATCCGGCCTGCAAGACGACGTAGCAGAATTTGTACCCGATTATTAGACGTCTCATTACATGAAAGATTAATGTTTAGGGTTTGACAGGGAAGCCGGGATAATTGTATGCATATCGCTTATTATGGATCGCGATAATTATTTTAACGATTGCTTATTCCGGGAGGACGCTCGCCCGTCTGTCCCGGCGACTAACTTTTCGATGTTTTCGGGAAAATATACAGAGTGGATCCGGAACTCTAATCGATTCCGAGGGGTGTGAGCGCTAAGTGGTCTGTAATTTGGAACAGGATCCAAAGGTTTTGCATGTCATACTTAGCGTGTTTGTTTGGATCCAGAAGTGTATCAGTATCAGACGCGATCATACTTTTGTGGGTTTTTTTCCACAAGAAATGGACATTACTCAATCCTGTCTTCAAGTAATGTTAAGAAATAGTTCATAAATTCCGAACACTTTTTTTCAGATAGAAATCGACCCCACATTAACATTACTTTCTGGTTTTGATATATTTTAGAAAGTAGCCTATTTCATTACACACACACTTCTCATTTCTTGCTGAATTAATCAATTTTTCTCTGGTGTTAAAAGTGTTCTGGTGTAAAATATTCAATTAATCTCCTGTAATTTATTGTTAAATGGAATTCAAACTTTACACGCTATAGCGAAGAACTGCGTAGTTATGGAATTTTTCTGGACTTTAAAGACATGACCTTGCTAAGGTGGTTCAGAAAGTACCTGTTTTTGACAATATTTGACGTTGGTAAAGTGAGTTGGTATTAATATTGTGTGCTGTCGTCTGTTAAACGGATCCGAAACAAATTTGATATTTATTAGTAGGTATGTTTGATTTGGCTACAAATGGCTACCACAGAAATTAAAGATTAATCATTACCACGACGAGTTGTCGTCTTCATTTTTTGTCGAGTTGTCACCATCAATGAGACCTTGATTCGCAAATAAACATAAGAAACCAAAGAGCAATCAAAACAATGAGCTGCATCCAAGAAGTCTGCTCCAAAGAAGGCGAAGATGGTCTTATAGGATAGAAAAGTTATGGTGATGATTTTTTGGGGTGCACAGAACGTCACATTCATGGATTAAATAGGAAAAAAAATCAATGGCAGTCAACAGTGAGTAACCACATATTTCCAGTCCCTAATACCCTATCACCGATTTCTTAATATTCCATTGCCCATTTCTAGCATAGATACTTTTTGAATTACCCTATTATAAATGTACGTATCATCTCCTATGTCACGAATTTATATAAAAATACGAACATTTTTTTTGTCGGAGATCTGACTTTAGTTAATTTCGAAGATTAGACTGATTTATTACTTATTAACGTCACACTTAAAAGCAACACGTTAGCTGCTGTCGACAAACCTCTTAAATTTGAACCTTGGTTAAGTGACCAGAGCTCCTGAGCTAGCACCTTTCTCTCTAAACTAGCGCACCGTGTCACGGGAGGATTTGGAACATCTTTAACGTGCATCAGTCCCGCTGAATGGTAGGTCTTAATGGAATTAGGACTGGAAACCACGACTCAAAGGAAACCGAGAAAGCTGCAAGTTCGCGACCTTGACGACTATGCACCACTTGAAATCAAGCAAAAACAGCCTTTGACGACCGACTAATTGGTCATAATTATCCAAATCGATGAATTAGAAGAAACTAAGTTTCAAAGAAATTGTTAAGGCAGCTTACGTGTAATGTTGCAGTATAGGATCTAACCTCCGATACACTTTTTCTAATAGGAAAATTCTCCAACCTTGACTGTCTTTGCTTAATGTCAAAGAGTCCGAGCCAATCTCTGAATACATATTCAGGCAAAAAAGTAATCATATTTTCACATAAGCTTTTGACATTGTAGCACATACATCCGTTTATTATACAGTATGTTTTAAAATATTAAAAACATTTCAAAAATAAACAATTTTTTTATTGTAGATTTAAAAGTCAAATATCATACAACATTACAATATAGAAGAGTTATGTAATACATTCTTTAAAGGAAAAAATAGACTGACTTATAAGCAAATGAGTCGCAGCATAAAGGATACTAAGGATAGCGGTAGTCAAAATATAGTATTAATGTTGGAACAATTTTCTATAGGGAAAAAAAAAAATGTTGATGTTTGGGATTTAACATTACATGGAGTGTTTTGATTTCGCTATTCTATCAAAGACATCGTAATTTATTTCTCTTTGTATCAATCGATTTTTCTGGTACAAAATGTGTTCCAAATTATCAGCCAATGCATTTTATTTCTTCTGCTAAACGGTGTTATAAAACCTGCACGTTAAGAAAAACACTGCGTATTTTGGAGCTGTTTTGAGATTCTAAAAACACAATAAAATAAACCGATGAATGCCGTACAAGGTCACGAATATGTAATGAAAATTCTTCTGTAATTTTTTCTATTTGAAAATATGTGTGTTCTGAGTTTGAATCGGGTTCTTCAACATTAGGCGAAGATAGACATAAATAAAACCTCTTTTCTTTTTTTCTTACTATATAACGGATTAATTTGGGTTCTCTGTATATAAAGAATAAAAGCAATCAATTGGATCTAATTTATGATTCTAATTTAGAGGAGGTAAGATTCACATTTTTTTGATGCTCCTCAACTTTTTTCGCTAATGAAGATAAATTGATATTTTGATAGTATGAGGTATGATTGAAAAGTAATGCCTCAATTATGATGGCTGCGTTAAGTTTTCTACTTGATGACATTTTTCTGTGTTCCAGGATTTGCTGATGTGTCAAGACCTGAAGTGGACGCATGGGGGGACCAACATGGGGATGAGTTTGAAGCAATGAGGTGTTATAGGACCTTAACCTTACGACTTTCACCTCTTCAAAATTGGAAAGAGTACGTTAAGGACAACTTTTTTTTTTGACAATGAGACAAAAAACGTCATTAAGTTTTGATATCGCAGCGTATGTTCCGTAAGGTATTTTGACTAATAACTAGATTAAAGTTTTTTTCCCTTTGTCTTTTGATGATTTCTTAAAATATTATTGATAAAACTTTCTCGTTTTTCTCCAAGGAAAAAAAAGCAACTGTTTTAATTTCAAACATCATCCTGTGATTTGTTTAGCAACAAATAATTTTTTGCTCTCAAGATTTGTCTCGGGAAAGGGGCTGGGTTGGCCACCACTTATTCAAAGAATATCTAGATATACATTTGTAATACCTGACAAATAAAACCTAGCGGAGTTTCACTTTTTTTTAATGCCTGTATTTCCATTGGAAAATTATTGTTGTGGAATGATTTTATCTCTTTCATCATTATTTTCTTCTGCTATCGAAAATGTTTCCACTAACAGTCCTTCGTAAGAGCTGTGGACAGGATTAAGCAATATGCACACACATAATCCAACATACAGATTCAACGGAGAAATCAATGTTATGCAATGTTTGTAATGGAATCTTTATTATTTTATTATATTACAATATTTCGAAGAAATTGTACATAAAATCCATTAAGATGAAGAGGTGGAGAACGAAATACTTTTATTCAAACATTTTACTTGATTTTTCTCGCATATGAATAGCAATGAAATTGATAGAAAACGTGAAAAAATATCCCATGAACATAAAAGAATCTAGTTCATTTCTTTCAATATGTGAATTAACTAACTCGGTAAAATATCATAGCACATTTATTGTAAGATCAATAAAAAGTAAAAAAAAAAAGAGAGAAAAAAACATTGTATAGGAAAAGTTTTAGTAAAAATATAAATAAAAATTAAATTTTTGATAACTTTTTAATTAAAAAAATAATTTCTAGGATGAATTTTCTTCACAGACATAAACACATTTAGACCATATTTTGTTTTCATTTCATATATAATTAATCAATAAACAAATCGGTTTAACATATAAATCCCAATAATAAACAAATATAATGTAATAATAAAAAATAAATTGGTACATTAAAAATATTGATAAAATAAATATAAATAATTTCTTACTGAAATAATATAAGTTACAGATATTGTTCTTTCTGTTATCTTATGTTGCTATCACATTTCTTTGGCAGTCATGTGCACAGTCATGAAAGAATCTAAGAATTATAATGAAAGCAAGTAAAATATCTAAATTACGTGCAAAGTGTGTAGAACCAATAGCAGCTGCATTCTATATTTTGTTATATTTCTGAAATTTTTATTATTATTGCTCTCTCTCTCTCTCTTACTTTATTGTGTAATACATTAACAAAAACTTTCGTTGCATTAAAATTTTAAATTATGTGCAAAAAGGTTACTAAATGAGTTTCTCAACAAATGATTTCAATTTATCTCTAGACTTCATCTAAAAAACAAATAAGCGTTTTTTTTTATTTAGAAATTCTTGAAAATAAAACCAAACACACAAGGATTAAAAGTTTTTTTTTTTTTGAAAATGGTTTCTTAATCAAAATTTTTTTAATAGCATTAACAATTTACTGATGTATCTAATTTACGTAAATGCTATTCATACACTAATTCAGTGTATCAAAACTTACTTGTTTTATCAGTCTCCATAAATACAGGTATAAATCTTGTTCCTTGATTTTTGAACTTTCACAGAACAACCTATTATTCTGTCATCGGAAATTTAGCTCTGAAAAATGTAACATATTTAACAAAGGGGCGTAGTATCAGTTCCATAAAATTAATTACTCGCATCTTACAAAGAATTTATAATAACTTATTATTGCTAACAGCTCTAAACAAAAGAAAACAAAAATTTTTCCTAAATGGGCCCAAAAAATTTATTGCCCAACCAAGGATTTCTTGAAAACCCGGTCGAGCCGGCTAGATTTATGGCGCTTTAAAAACGGCTAACTGGTCAATTAATTACGGCCATTATCGAAGTCGTTAGTTTTGCTATCAGTAAACATTCGTGGACTAAAGAATGCCTATAAGTTATTTTGTATAGCTTTTGATGAAGCTTCCAAGGAAAGAACAGCATAAAGACGGAGAAACAGTTGATGCCGGAATTAACAAGAAGGAATTAAGATTTTCGACGAGAAAAAATTTATGACGTCGTTAAAAGGGAGTGAGATAGAATAGTACATATTTCAAGTTTAGGTTTGCCGTATTCGCTCACGAAAAGATATTGCACTGAACGCCACTTGTGTCAGGGTATTTGTCATTAATCGCTAATCATACATTGTCTACGTCGTGTTATAAGAATAAAGAGCTGAAAAAACGAGTTGCACATTCATTATCGTTTAACACCTGCCTTTTCTTATTAATGCAGCAAATATAAAATTATTTTTACATAATTATTAATTACTTTATTTAGTGTTATGTAACGAATGTATCACGAATTATTCACTTTTTTTGACTAGGGAAGGAGTTTATGTTAAACAAATGAGTGGCAACGTTCAAAGTGCAAATTTCACTCATATCGACAAAATATTTTCTATTAATAAATTATTTCCATTCGATGTGTTTGATTTTTTAATTGTTTTTAAGATATAGTAAAAATATATTTATGCGCATATAAAATTTTTATTTAAGCTTAAATTTAAGGCTTTCTCTCTCCACCCCACCCCACCCCCACCATTTAAACTAACTATTTTTTTTTTCCTTATAAAGTTCTTAAGCTTTTACTCTTCGTCTTAATGCTCGTTGCACAAAGCATTTACTGTATAAATGCGATATTATAGATAAGATGCTCTTTGTTTTTAAGTGTAACTACGCCGCACTATTTTTGTCTGTAACAATGATAATGGCTGTTTACGGGGATCCTGGTCATATGGCGATCCTAAAGCCAGAGGTCAAGGTAACTATGAAAGTTAACGCGAAAGCGTGCGGTAATTTGTTATAAGAGTATATTCAATGGAATTGGGATCCACTAATGGCTTACTGTTAGTAGATGCTCTGTTGCCATTGGTTGTTTATGTCTGTGGGCCTGTCAATTCTAGTAAACATTCGAAATATTTCTGAGGTTCCACTCCAATACTTTGGAAGGAAAAGGATATTGGCCACACCTCTTCCAATAAACGCTACTCTGTCCTAGACAGTGATTCGTTACAACTGAAATGCTAGCAATGGCATCATGATTACATCCAATAGCTACAAAGCCACATTATAATCTCATCAAATCCCATTCAGTTCTGCAAGTCTACATCGCAGTTATCCTGACTAGGGGTAAGGGTCGCTACAAGATCTAGGCGCCTTTAGAACGCAATCGTAACTACAGTCATAGCTAAAATAATAATTTCAGTTACTGGTTTCCAAACACCCCAACATAAGAACATAATATCTGCGTTAATAGAAAACGTGAAAACGTGAAAAAAACGTGAAAATGATTTTTATTTCTCTTGCAGCGACTCTTTTTTACAGCAACGTTAGAAGTTAAAAGGCCTCACTAAACCAGTCAAAAAAATATGTCTTTTCAGCCTGGTTGGGAAGAGCATGAAAAAAAGCGACCAGTCAACTTTCCTTCGGACCCACTCGTCCAGGGTTCGAAACAACGCTGCAACATCAAGGTCACCAACTCTCTCTCCCTCCTCGAGGTCGGAAAACAACTCGCGGCGGAAGTGGTGACTCAGGACTTGAACACTAGATGGCAGCACAGCCTATACCTACTGATTACATATGCCCCCTACGCAAAAACACTTGCCTCTGTACGTCTAACTAAGACAAACGCACTTAAAATCACGACTAGTGATATTCCGGTTCTGGCGCACGTGTCGACGAGACCCGCCACTCAATACGAGACAGCCGATGACTCAAATGGAAACTGTCCCAAGCAACACACAATTCAACAGGGAGGGGATGTATATCAATTGCAATAATGGCTAAAAAAAGAACAACCTTCTGTACAAACCAATGTATCTCTTCGTATCATTACGATGATACTGGAGGGGGAGTATATGGCGACTATTTTCTACAATAACGTTAGAAGTTAAAAGGCCTTACTTAACCAGCCAGAAAATATGTCTTTTCAGCCTGGTTGGTAAGAGCACGAAAAAAAAAACCGCAACCAATCAACTTTCCTTTGGTCCCACTGAACCAGGATTCGAAACAACGCTAGCACTCCAAGGCCACCAATCAACTCTCTCCCCCTCCTCGGGGTCGGAAAAAGCAATGGTCGCCGAACTCTATTTCACTCTCGCGATTCACGAGCTTGATGACGAACTAGTCATAATCGTACGAAGACTAGTTTTTCAACGTTCGATCGGTCGTAAAATGAAAACCTCAGTGAATATGAAAACTGTTTTATATATATTTGTGATACTTAGACACACTTTCGAGCTACTTCTCAACATAGTCGTCTCTCCAAAAGAGACATATGTCGTAGCGTCGTACTAACTTTTCATTGCCCTCGTAATAGAAGGCAGCCACCTGTACATTCAGCCAATTCTCGAAACTAGTCTGCAGCTCGTTGTTTGAGTCAAACTTCTATCTTCCTAGCCAGCGTTTCATGTGAACAAAGGGATGAAAATCGGAGAGAGCCTAGTCCAGGCTGTACGTTGGGTGAACAAGCACTCCCTTGAACACTCTGTAGAAGCATTTTTGTTGCAGTTGCAGTGTGACTATATATATATATATATATAATTTTAAGAAATAGCATAGAAAATCAGATATTTTTAATACTAAAGTACCTTGACCAAATATAATGTTGCTTCTGAAAGAGTTACTACAAAACTTCTCGAAAAGTATTTCAAAAAATTAGAAAAGTGATTTGATCCTAAATTTTTGAATCATTTTGTTTCTCAAAACCTGTAAGAAATATAAAATTAAATAAATATGGTAGGGGAAAAAAAGGAAGGAAGAAATTATAAAATAAGACCAAAGAAATTTAAGGAAAAATTGTTCAATGCAAAGTCCTGAAAAGAACAGATTTAACTCTCATAGGGGTGGACTTCGTTTTTAATTAATAAAGTTACTCAATTAAATATTGGGATTAAAGTAAATGACACCATGTTGAAGAGGACAATGGTAATCTTTTCAGAAATTAAAATTAATGCAAACGATAAATTATTAAAATGAATATATTTCAAGCTAAATCTAATTAAAATTAAAAAGCTAACTATAAATTGCTGGAACATATTTTAAGCCAATTGTCTTTATTGCTTTCCATAAAAGGAATCAATTTTTATATATTTGCTATTTTTTAAAAAAATTTTATTGAGTAAAAAAAATTAGGAGAAATTTGTTTTGACATATTTTTGAAAATTAAGTTCTTTACTGATTAAAGCAGGAATTGATCAAACATATACTCAAAATTTTTACGATAAAATTTTGTAAACTACTTGGGTGACTATTTTGTCATTGATTAAAATATACTTTTTTGGTGGCTAAAAATGTAAAATGAAAAAAAGATTTTTAAGAAATTCGAAATTTTGTATCATAAATTTGATGTAACGTTTTTAATAAATCGAAATACTTTGCTCTCTTATATCAGCAATAATAAATATATTTTTAAAAAAATTGAAAGGATATATTTGAAACATCACAAAAGCTTTAAATTTTTTGTATCTGAAAAATATGTCAACTATAATTTTTTTTACATGCATTTATTGATCGTTCTCTATAATTCTTTATAATAGGAATTGATTAATATGAAAATTTTGTAAAAGTCATATATCTTCCTTAGAATGGTTATTTGAATAACAATTTATGCCATTTATCTTGTTGCCACTCGTTATCCTTTGAATCATAAGATTTGAGTATTAATCATTACCCGGAAATAAACAAGGAATATATCATCAATATAAGTAATTGTCTGAAATGACTGTACAAGAAATATTTTATTCGTGATTGGCTTGGAATGAGTTACTTGAACAAAAACAAGTCTTTGTTCGAACTATTAGGCAGTTAAGAGAACGCAGAAAAGAAAACCCAGAGCTTACTATAAGATTGAAATTGCTGTTACAATGACTCTTCAATAAAAAAAAATTAATTACAACTTTTTTCTAAGAATTATTCAGTTTTTGTCGTCTTCAGAAGCAATTTCGAAGAAATATATTCTCTACTGTAGAGTAAGAAGATAATTTTTTTTTTTTTTTGAATTTTAGTTCATTTTCCCAATTATTTAACGTAATTATTTTTAATTTATCAATCTTACAGTTTTACTTTTAATAAAATTATAGCGATAATTTTCTTCTCTGTTATAGTACCAATATTATAAATGAGATTAGAGAAGAAAAAGAAATATTGTTTAATTAGTTTTAAAAAATAAAAGTTTTTTTCCAATTCTATAATCTACATTAATATATATTTTAAGTACTTCAATATTTTTCGATTTTTACAAACAGAGATGATTCTTTGATATTGTTATTATGTTATTTTAAAATAAATCGATACAAATATTTTGTAAAATATAACTCTCATTTTAGGGATAAAAACTGGCTTAGATTGTTTGAGTTTTTTTTATGAGTGAGGTCTAACCAGAGTTTTAACGCTTAGTTCCTCAATTAATTCATATTCAAATATTTTCTTCCTCATATGATTCATGAGCTTGAATTTTTAAGAAATAGAGTTATAATCAAAACTTATAAAATTAATCTGAAAATAAAATTAGTTCCATTATAACTGGTTGTAGAAAATGACTAACTGTCTCAGAATATTGAGAATAAACCAGCATGCCTAGTATATATTACACATACGTGATTTATGATATAGGAATTATTATTGTTATATTCGAAAATGACAAAACTTTGGAAATAAATTAAATACAAGCTAAAGGAAAATTAATTGTTAGTGCAGATTTGTAAAGCATTTATATATTTATTAATAATAAACAGTTTTGTTTTAATAAGATTTATATTAGTAAGATTCACGAATATATAGATATAAATTTTGGAAATAAGATTTAAAATGGTTGTACGTACATTTGAAGACTTTTACTCAGGAATTTGACTTATTAATTGTAGCCATTATTAGAACAAAATATAAATAAGTTCTATGAGCAATAGTAGAAAGATATTTGGTCAGACGACTACAAGACTCCCAAGGCTTAAATCTACTGTTAGATTTAAAATATCTTCCCCTCTTGTTAACAAACAAGACTCAACTTCGGAACAATTTTTGAACTGAAAAATGTTCCAATATTAATATACGTTTGTGGAGTAATAACAAATACAAACGTATATTAAACATACTCTAAGATTTAGAAACATTCTACAAACACACTATTTTTAACTTAAGCAAATAAAGTTAAAAAACTTACTTGGCACTATGGTACAAATAACAACATATATAACTTATTTTGTAGTTGACAAAAAATTGAATGATTCGTATGGGAACTATGAGCATTTTTTATCATATCATTCTTAAGGTATGTGCCTACCTTCGGAGCACTTCTTTTTCAAAAAGAAAAAGAAATTTTTACGAAACACTAATGTTTTTAGTTACAATGGTCTATAAAATTGTAAATTCAAAAATCATTTTAATGAGCACTTTCTTTATTTTTGAAATTTTAGCCATATTTGTTTCAAATTTAGTAAAAATAGACATTTACGCCAAAGTTCACATATGAAATTCTGATTAATATATTTCACTTTTTGTTTCAACAACATAACTAAAGTACACATATCAGTGTTGTGAAGCAGAAAAAATGCAATATCTCTCAAACTTACCAAGTTATACCAAAACTTATAAATACAATATGATTTTACAACAAAAAATATATCACTTTTTTAAATAAAAATAGCTCCAAAATAATTAGTTATTTTCTTAAAAGCTATGTTTAGGTATACAACATACCTAGAGATATATAGAATATTGTAGTAAATTTCAGTTGAATATATGAAATACTTTATACGAAATGAGATTTTTCGTAATAAAAAAAATGTAATCGCAGTTTTCCAAAAAATGGAAATAAAGATTTTAATGTTTCTTGGAAAAATTACATACTTACAGTTATGTATTAACTAACTACTCTAGAAACAAATGCAAACCATTTTAGAAATTGTAAATATGTAGGCTTAAATAAAAAGTGATTGAGAAACTTTCGAAAATTTTCACGAAAAAAGTCGTTTTTGGATAGGCATATATCTTAAATAATTTTAAAATTTATAGCATATCGGTTGCATAAAAATTAATTTTGTTACTTCTAATTAATTAAAAGGAAAGTTTCTAAGTGAAAATCTTTCCCAGAGTCTGAAACGAAAAAAAAGACGCTCTAAACAGTAGATGGCGAATCAGAATTATCTGGGTAATAACAATAATAATATAAAAAATTGAAATTGGCTGTACTAATTTCATTTTAACATGTTCTCATATTTTTTTTTTACTGTTAAGTTTCCGAAAAAGTAGAATTACTCAAAATGAAAATTAATTAGCGTAATGTAAGAGTACTTCTGAGTCCCAGGGTCCTATTGAAGCAATTACTATCAAGAAAAGAGAGAAAACCTTCTTCAAATTCCAATTGCATTTTTATTTTTGCAAGCAAAACATTCCAAAGTACAAAAACGTTATAAATGTCATCAAGAAAAAGATTAAAGCAGACGATTCTGCCATAAAAATCCTTTATTAAATTAAATATTAAAATAAGAGCAAAAGATAAATTATTAAAATGGTCAATGATATTCTGCTCCGATATTAAAATAAAGCAGACGAATAAAATATTAAATTAAATATACCTTAAGCAAACTAAACGAAATTATTATGCTCATAATGTAATGTAATGTGTATCTTTTGAGCTCAATAGCATGTACCCTTTATTTTATGGCCACACATTTTTGTTGTCGCTATTTTCTCAAAACAAAATTTTAGCACATGTTAATAATAATTTATTAATTGTTTACTAACGTCGCATTTAGAAGGAAAACCAGGGCTATTAGCAATGGGCTTCTCAATTGTGAGCCTCGTCCAAGTGACAAGGACGATGTTTGAATTGGCACCCCACTCTCTCAACTTACACAACATCCCAAAGTTAGGACTTCGAGCCCTGACAGGCTTAACGTGCATCAGCCTTATTACACGACGATTCTTTAGTTCCATCCCGACTTGAGTGAAACAACACCGGCCATGCATTTGCGACCATATCCACTGACTTGCACCGCATAATAATAATATTTATACTGTAACAATAGGGAAAAAATATTTATAAATATTTTGAAATCTGAAGCTCTTTATGTATAATTAAATCAGAATTTAATATGACATTTTTGTTTCCATCTAAGAATTTCATTAGAATGTGGTCTCTGTTCTTTAATATTTGACGAAAGAATTAGAAATATTTAAGCAAATTAATAAGAAAAGTATCTTTCACCCGACAGAAAGATTTCTTCTCTAAACAAGAAGTTGATGAAATTTATGCAGCAGTACAAATACATTTTTTAAATTCTCTTTTTCGTAAGAAAATCAACTATAGATATTTTTAAATAAATATCCTTTCACATGAGACTGTCACTGTCATTCTCAGCTGTTCGTGCTTGATTGGCATCCGGAACAGTCGCCAACCGAACGGCTCAATCGCCAAACGGATGACACCTTTCAAAAGTTCATCCTATCAACGGGCAACTGGTATTCACCTCAGGCGATTGTGTTGCGGTTTCGCTCCCCAATCACGTACTTTGTTAAAAATGATGGCTCAGTCGTTAACGCACAGGAACTACACAACGTTGATTTCGGAGCCTGCAAGAGATATATCACTCAACGGTGGCATGTTTATGTTGCAGCCATCCAGTGTCGTGTCGTCATGAGCTTCAGACATGTCTATTGGCATTCTGGGTGGCTGCTGGTAATTGACAGCTTCACCTGCAGCGAAATAGAGTAAATGAGCGAGTTCTTGAAAAATATCGTGCCGTGCCGCAGAAATATGAGATCATACGACTCTGGCTCCAGGGTTACTGTACCTTTTATGAATCTCTCCATTGTATGGAGGCCAGAGGTGGTTAAACTTTCTCTTTGGGACATGACAGTGTTCGGATTGTGTTCGAGTCGAGTTCTTTAATGTTTCTACATGCACACCTGCAGTGAGAGTCGGTTGACAAACGTCCCGTTCCCTCTTTTGCGTCACATCAATCATGTACGGTGGGTTGGAGTGAGAGCTGTAAGGTTACAGACAGAATCCATTTGTAGTAAATTAGTAAAGAATCACTTTGTTGCCTGTGATGTGTCTTCCGACTTTATGACCGACTCGACATAGTGAGAAAGGTTGAAAAAAGAGTTTGATTGATTTATTATGTTCATAATTTGCATCGTTCGTTAGTGTTATGCTCTTTTTTTGTGTTCGAAATTGAAATGGAATAATTGGTCTTTAGAACAGTAATATGAAATGTTTCTCCCCTCCTTTACTCGCCAAAAGAACTAAATTATTTATTACATTGGTTTCATATTAAACTTGTGGCCACGGTAGCCTAGTGGTCATGGTCTCGGCCGGCTGTTTTCGTTGAGTCGTGGTTTTGAGCCTTGATGCCACTAAAAACCCGCAGTGTAGCAGTGGCTGGTTCGCATTAAATCTGATGATGCTCAAAGTCTTTCCTTTGGCATAGTTCGAAATTTAGAAGAGGAAGGTGCCAGCTCAGGTGTCGTCCTCGTCACTTGACTGAGATCCGTCACCAATAGCCCTCGTGTTGCTTCTGGTGCAACGTTAATAAAACTAATCAAACAATCATATTATCTTGATCAATCGCATATTCCTACATTGATATTTTATTCTGTTCCCGGATTTGAGTAAAGAATTTTTAAAATTACCATAAAACGCTCTATTTGTTACTTTTGCATGAATTTCTTAAAATTTGATTCGAAGAATGGGATTTAAAATTTCCTGATTTTATATTATTACAAATATGTACTTTTAAAATATTTTACGTGATCTATTGTGTGACTGAATGAAGTATCCAATGATTGAACTCAAAATATGTTTTATTAATGGAATAATACCATCATTTATTAGAAATCTGTTTGATGAGATTATTGATATTATCATTTACGAGCCATTTCGTTTTTGAAAATATAGAATAAGCTTGTAATTTTAGATTCAAGGATTAATATAAATGTTAGTTAAAAAAAAATTAAATTTAATTGTTTCTAGTATTATATTGTATATGAATATCAATTTTTTGTTCCTGATTTATTTTGCTACCGAAAATTAACTGTCATATTTATATTATCTAATAAGCCTTTATGGGGATATTCCAAATGAAGGATGACGTTGTTTTTATTTAAGAACTTTTTTTCCCATCTCACTGTTCAGAATAAAACATCGGAAAAATTGTTAAAAAATTATTTTCTTTAGTAAAACAATAATATTTGTATTAATTTTACTTAGAGTAATTTATTTAATCCAATTTCAGTAAATATGGTACTTTTTTCAAAATTAAAATAAATTTTTAAAAAATGGATCTTTTAAGTTTAAATAATATATATATATATGTAATGATTTAACTTAATTCCCATTAATTTCTCACTTAAATAATTTAATTTACTAAATTTGTCCATTCTCTCCTTTAAAAGTAATGTTCATTCGTATTTCCTGATATAGTTCCTGATTCTTTTTAATTAATTCAATCACGCGTTTTAATAATTCGCTGATAATGCTCTCTTCTCAAGGAACAGACCTGTAGGGATGATCCCTACCAGACTTTAGATCTATTCTTATCTTCCCTGGAAGTCCCTCAATTCAGACAGTTTGGACTCTGACGTTTAATTGAATTTTCCCTCATATACATAGCAAAACACAGCGATATTGCTCTTCTTATGCTTCCCTCTCTGATGATCATCTGAGATTTGTATAGTAACTTCACTTCGGCCTTTGGTGACCGAAGTCCGACTAAAGTATGCTACAATATGGAAATAAAAGTATTTCGGCCATGTATGGACTGATTCATTACTATTGAACAATAGTTAAAGTAAATTCGTTTACATTTAGTCGACAGGATATATATATATATATATATATATATATATATATATATATATGAAAAAGTATAGTACGTCATTGAAAGTAACAAAAATGTAACAGTATTATTTATTTATTCTTAACTTCAACAAGAATATTGAAACCTTTCGTTTGATCATGAAGTGGTACTCAGACACAAAGGCGAATAGGGAAAAGTTTCTTAGTTAAAATATTGCTTCCTCCACTTTATAAGTAAATTTTCATTATGTATTACAAATTTTTGGTAAGCTAGTAATAGGATTGAAGGTTTATTATTATTATTATTATTTATTTATTTGCAGGCTGAATTTTCTAACAACTGCAAAGCAATTCATATGGGAAAAAAGTTGCTTAGTCATAACAGCAATTGAATGTGATATAATTTATTAGAAGTATGATATATCTAACATATTTATCATAAATTGTATCTGGATCTAAAAGTTTTTCTATAAATCTCGCATATGAGTAATCAAATATCACTATTTATGGTATACCGTTATGACATATCTGAACACAAAATATAATGATATTTTTAGCAAATTATCACATTATTCTGTGATTCATTCCAGTAAAAAAAAGTATATCATTTTCATTTCAGCAATATTTAATATGTTCCCGAAATATTACGGTGACTTGAAACAAGGACGACTTCTACCCACCTCTTCTCCTCGACTTACTACCCATGCCATTTACGATCATAAAAACAAATAATTAAAAATAGTAATTTAGAAAAAAAATTACGTTGAGTCATTTCAAATTGTATTTATTTACATTAAGGTCAATAAAGTTTGCGTTATTTATTTTCTCATTATGTATAGTAATTATACGTAAATAAATTGAGTTATTGTGTTTTATGTATAATTTTTGTAACCCGTTTGATTGAATTTAATTTTGAAACATATAATCTTACTTACGACCTATTAGTCTCAACGGTATTTGTAGAGAGTCGAGAGACCTTACTTTAATAATAAGGAAAACTAGATATGGATGCATTTAAAACTACCTGAGAGTATCCGTTCTTCACATGGGTAAATATTGAAAATAAAATGATGATGAATAAATTGTTGGTAGTAAAGATAGGCCATGAAGTCATGTGACGTACTATGAGCTAGAGCAATGAGGAGCGGCAATCTTCCTCAGTAGTGGAGTGAAAAAAAGATGAAAAAAGCGAAGACTGAGCTGATTGTGTTGTTAAAAACATATATAAAATCAACTTATTGACATTTCCCCCCCAGTTTTTTTAAGCCGTTAAAACAACTCCCATATTTTCGGGGAGGTTTGATAAATTGTACAGATTTGTATAAATAAGCAGCAAAACAACAATTAAACATCTATTCTGTATTAGATATGGTCTGTAACTAACACTAATGTGGCTTCATTACTTTTCCCGATTTCGAAAAGTCCAATTGTATACCTTTGAGTGGAAAACATTTGGGGAAAAAACTGTTGAATTTACTGGAGAACGCTGAAAAATGGTGAAATGGATTTTTTTATCTCGAAAGATATCACCAAAAAAACTTGATGTTTTTCTTTTTTTTTTTTTCCATGGGAACATGTTTTCACAAATGATATTTCACATATCATTAAAGCATCCGAAACATTAGGAACGATAAGATTTGTGGTATGCATTTGTATGAAACGCAGACAAACAAAGAAACTTTCATATATATATATATTTGATAAATCGATCAAATTTTTGTTAATGTATAACTATATTACCCGTTTGAAGGAAAATAGTGTTGAAATATATAAATACGACTTGCAATCTGAAAGGAACTCAGTCGTTTGAAGAGGAGTTTAGTTTTTATTACCGTCGCACTAGAAGCAACACAAGGGCAATTGATGACGGACCTCGTAATTTTGAACTTCGGTCAAGTGACGAGGACGACAACTCAGCTGGCACCCCCTCTTCTAACTTTCACACCACTCCAAAGGAGGACTTTGGGCCCCGACAGATTATATATATAAAGAGGATACCCAACCCGTATGAAGAGGAGACCTCAAAAGTAAGGTGATCAATCATCCACCTTTAGGGAGGACAGTCCTCCTTTTATACTTTCTGTCCTTCCTTGAAAAGTGTCCTTCCTTTTCGATATTTTAAAAATTAATCTGTTAATCTACGTATTCAGTGATGCCGCACCAAACTGTTATTCAATTGTTGAATACAAATTTTTTTTAGAATATTCAGAAGTTAGATGGCTCGCTCTAACTACCTGTTATAGACTATATATTACAATTATTTGAACCTCTCCGTTCATTTTTTTAAAGTTTAGACAAATGTCCAAAAATTCTTGAATCTTTTTTCCATTGTGAATTGTCGGAGATATTAATGTATTTTGTACAAAATCAGACATCTCTTTTCTATAAAACGATTCAAAAGATTGTAGTTGAACATATTTCAGCTACAGAAGTTAAGTCTTATTTTGAACGACTTTGTCTTTCAATATAAATCACGATTTGAAGAAAAATTTATACCTTTAATAATAAAAAGAAAATTGTCAAACTTGGAGGAATACAATCCGGGCAGAATGGAAGAGTGCACTAAAGTAGTGCAGAATTTTTACCAAACATGTTTCCAATATGTCGTAGAATGGTCTGAAACAAATATCACGGAAAATACTAATTTTCAATAGTGTTTTTTGACTTCATCGCAAGTGAATAGTACAGATATTGCGTTGAGTTTTTATCGAAAAAAATGCCTGATATTAAAATCGATGACGATTATCTGAAGAAATGAGAAGACTGAATGTATATTTAAATTCTGATGAATTAGAACAATGGGAAAATCAACGTGTTGAAATTGATAAAAGATATGTGGAAATATTTAACCATTTCAAAAATAAACACATTCCATACGAAAATTTAATTATTCTTGTTGAATTTATTTTATGCTGTCCTGGAACTAATGCAGCAGTTGAAAGACTTTTTCCTATTGGTAATGATTTTTGGACCAGTGAGGAATCAAGAATGAATGTTGATATTCTAACTGCAACTCTCTTACCATAAAATTCAATATGAAGGACATTTCTTGCTCCAAAATTTCCAATGTATTGTTATACAATGATATATTGACAAAAAATATTCATTCAATGGAAAGTTACTCGTTTAATTAAATAATTAAAAGGGATGTATGCATAATTAGTGTATTTTTGTTTGAATTAATAAAATGTTTGATTTATTTACGCGGTTATTTATTATTACCTTATTAAAAGTAGACAAAAATTAGTTTAAAAAACCAACTGCATGAAATCCAATTGAAACGGTTGAAATTGAAACAAAGTTGCATGCGACAAAGGAAATAATTCAAGTAGAATTTTTTTTTTATGAATTACTGAAATAAAAACACGTTTTCCTCATTTACTAATTGACGACCAAAAGAAAAAAAGTAATCGAAATCCCAACATCTTTTTTTTTTACTTCCTTTTACGCAAACAGCAATTTCCTTTCAATCTGCAATGTATCATCCTTAGTCGGGACGTGACTCGTCATACCATCAGAAGTTACCGCAATCCAGATTTGAGAAATTCATGTCCAAGAAGAATCCACCTTCACTATCGAAATAAAGAACCCTCATAAAAACCTTACAATAACTTTCCAGTTTCGTTTTTTCATCGTAAAATGATAAGTTTCATGGAGAGAAAATACCTCTTCCATTTATTCTTAAACTCGATTGAACTTGATAATAAATAAACTTCTTTTGTACCCTTACACGGAAAGCTTTATACTAATAAAGTGAGTTGTCTTCATGCTGGGCACGGCGCCTGGGCTTTTACAAAGAACTTTTCTTCATCTTTTATTTAATTTACGAGACAGCACACCGAGCTAGAATCATTTTTAGATATTTTTATAGAAGGTTAAATTGCTCATATATCAATATTTGTGCTACAGGTTTACAGCCGGGTTATAAATTATTTATCTCATAACAGTTAACATCGGAAACCCCATGTAATCCGAGGCCTTTGCTTTCGAGCGCGCCACACATGCTGGATGCCATAAATTTTCCCTTTATGTCGAAGCTTTGGGGAAGATTCTGAAAATGTGTTTATTCCCCCTCAGCCTTTTCGATGTACGTGGAATAAAATGAGAAAAATCAAACGATAGCCGGGCTGAAACATTTATGACAGGGAAAATAAAAAGAACAATTCTCTTTTTGAGGGAGATTTAATCCTTTCGGGGATGAGTTGTAAATAAGCCTTGATTGCCTGATTAGTACCTATTTTTTTCAGTGGTGGATTATACAGATTATAATCTGCTGTAAATAATGATGAAAGCATTCTTTTTGTACGGGATAATCCAGAGCGATATAAATTGAGTGCCTGGTAATGAGATTTAAAAGCAGGTGAATGAGTTGTAAAATATGTTTTTATTATGAGAATGAAATTTTAACAATTTTACATAAGTGGCATCTATTATGATCGACGGTAAAGATAAAAAAAAACCCTTTTCGTGTGGATATGTTTTAACACGGCCTAATTAGAAATAAAATAACATATAATTGTCTGCGTTTTGAAGAACAATAGCAAAAATTCCAGAAGTTAATCCTCTCAATCTTTGAAACACGTTTTCAAAATTCAGTTTATAATGAATTAATATTACATTTTGTAAATTCTAATTATTGGAAGATTGAAACAATTCTCAAACAATCTAAAGTCTTAGAAATAGTTTATTAATATCTTGTAAAATTATCACCATTCTCATATCGTATCTTTCATATGATAACTAATTTTTAGTTAAGCTCTTGTGATACTGTTACTATTAACATCAGAAACAAAAGTTAAAACTTATTATACTACTTATGTTTGGGAGGATAGCTCAGTTGCAATAAATTGAAAATATGATTTGACAGTAACTTCAGTAAAACAATAACAAAATTTATTACTTCAGTAATAATTTGCACCTTGTACCTGCCAAATGGTACATGATTTTGACAGATAAATTCAATTCGTTAAGAGAGAATAATCACAACCATACGTTCATGCCACTTGTTAAA
This sequence comes from Nephila pilipes, assembly GCA_019974015.1. Lineage (NCBI taxonomy): Eukaryota > Metazoa > Arthropoda > Arachnida > Araneae > Nephilidae > Nephila > Nephila pilipes. The sequence goes on along the minus strand of BMAW01018810.1, from coordinate 566,624 downwards.
GTTGTATTTCAAACACACGATTCAGTTCATAAGGAGCGACCATCCGTCCAAGGTAAACATCGAGTCTTAAACATGTGACCAGGAACGAGAATCACTTAACACGCTCCAAGGGCAGAATTGCGCCAAGTCAAAGCATATCGAACAACTTATCTCCCAAAATTTTTATTTTAAATCCATTTTTCTGCATCACATGTCTATTTAACAAATATTTTTTTTTCTTTAAACAAACATTTTAAATGATTATTATGAAATAATATTTAACTATTTAATATTAACAGCAATCTAAATAAGAAGCATTTTGTCCTCAAAATGATCTGTAAAGTTATGTTGAATGAAAAGTGGTCTAACATTTTAAAAAAAGTGTGTTCTAAAAGCAAATCTTAAAAAACAAGTTTAACAGTATGTACACAAACAATTAAAAGTATTTTAAAGCCTCCCAACTCTTGTTTGAGCAGATTTTAAACCGATGTTACTTCATATTTTCACTAGTTTTCTTTTAACATAATTATCTTCTTAATATGATGACCTATACACTAAATAAGCTAAATGATGTTTTTTATTTAAATTCCAAACCATAATTTTTTTTATTCTTAAATTCTTCTAGTATAATTATTTCAAAGTTACGAAAGAACTATGTTATTCGATTTCAGAACCCATTATTCTAGATTTTTAAAAGCGCCTTTTCGGTTTTTTGAATGATTGCAATTGATCGCTTGTTTCTTCCTCCCCCCCTCCCTTTAGACAGACTTTTTAGAAGTGTTTTGTACTCCTTACTTATGGAATTATTAGATTTATTTCATGTCTCTCGTCATGGAAACCAAGTAAATGACGCCACATTTGAGTTATTGTAACAGATGCATTCGCTCAAATTTACATTTTTGACTTATTATATCCTCTTCAGAAAACTACTACAAATGCAGCTCTTCAAAAAAGGTGTGATTAATAACTTTTGTATCAAAACCACATTTTATTGAAAATTTTGCAAACGCAACAATTTTAACAATTTCTAAATTTTGAATGGTTATCAGTAATGTATCATGTTGCTCGTCAGGAACTGTACAAAATGTAGGCAAAAAAAAAAAAAAAAGTTATCATTTTAATTTCAAAAAAAAAAATTGTTAAAAATATTTCTGCATGATTTTTTTTTTTTTTTTTTCACTTTAGGTATGAGTACTATTCACATCTACAAAAAGTTAATTCTTTAGAATAAGTTCCAAAATCCAAACATATATTTCTATTATATGGGAGTTTAGTTTAATTTAATTTGTTTTTAATGTTGTCAGTCAGCATCAGAATTCATTGGCCTGTGAAAGGTATGAGGTCTTAATTTTTTTAAAAAAATGAAACTAAAATTTAAAAAAAAAAAATCTACAAAGACTTTGTTATGATGAATAAAATTGTGACGTGCCCGCAAGCCTATTTTCTTTCAGCTGAACTTATGTTGTTTGATTCGAGAGCTTTGACGCGTATATAAGCTTTGCTATAAAATGGAAGCGTAGTGAATAGGAGAGGGGAGACGTAGCTCTCATTGAAAAGGCGGAAATTACAGCGAACAGCCTTCAAAAACAATTTGAACCAAATGCTGAAGAGAATCCTAGATTCTTAGAACATACTAAACGAAAAGTCCAAAGATTTTTGGCATCCCCACCTGTATAGACCTGGAACCAGACCAGGGTAGCAAAATTCTGAGCTTTATCAAAAGAACTAAAGTCAAAAAAGCACCGGAATTGGATATTATTTCAAATCGCATCCTTAAAAATCTCCCATTAAAATTTATTTTTCTTTTTACTCTAGTCTTAAATTATTTGATGGAGAACTGCCATTTTCCAAAGGCTTGGAAGACTGCCGTGGTGGTCCCAATTCTCAAGCCGAATTCTGATGATACAAATCCTCCAAATTATCACCCCATATCGTTACTCAGCTCGCTCAGCAAAGCATGTGAATATGTTATTCTGAATCGCCTGGACCAATTCTGCTTAGCCAGGAATATTATTATTCCAGAGCAGCATGGCTTCGTCCCAAAGTGCTCTACAGTAACTCTGTTACTCAGGGTCACTGAGATGGTCCAAAACGGCTTTTCTAATAAAAAAAAGCAACGGGTTTGCTTTTTATCGATATTGCCAAAGCTTTCGATAAGATTTGGCACGATGGGCTCATTTACAAGATGATGCGACTTGGAATTTCAGACCAATTAATCAAAATTATTCACTTGTTCCTGAACTCTCGTAGTTTCCGGGTCCGAGTTGAAAATGCGGTCTCCTTACCCAGACCAATTCTCAGTGGCGTACCACAGGGGTCGATTTTAAGTCCAAAACTTTTTTCTTTGTACGTAAATGACATCCCAAAGGCGTCCAACATACATTTAGTAATGTATGCCGACGATACTTCCATCATGTCCCAAGACATCTGCAATCGTAAAATTACTGCAAGATTGCAGAAATATATCTCTCGATTACAGCTCTGGCTCATTAACTCGAAAATCAAAGTTAATGCATCTAAAAGCGCTTGCCCCCTCTTTACGAAACAACGGTGTATTGGCAATTTGCCAACAGTCACCATTTTCGACCAACCCGTCCCCTGGGTTGCTGAATACAAGTCCCTAGGGTTAATTCTTGACTCAAAATTGACTTTTGCCCAACATATCCGAAAAGCCTATCAAAAGGCTTGCAGATTGCTCACACGCTTGACTTCTCGCAAGAGCAAGCTGGCGATCCGGCACAAAATTTTGCTCTACAAGTCCATCTTGAGACCAATCATGTTGTATGCCTCGCCAATATGGGCGTCAGCGGCAACCACCCATCTGAAACGACTGCGCGTCTTCCAAAATATTCAACTCAGAAAAATGATTAATGCTCCTTGGTTCGTCAGGAACGAAGTCTTGCATAGTGATCTAAAAATTGAACCCATTTTAGAATTCATTAAAAAACAACCTTTTACCTTTTTCGACTGGATCCCTCAAATTCCTAATGAATTGCTTCAAAATCTCCCAGCGTATGATGCAACCATTGCATCATCGCAAAAAAAGACCAATGGCCGCACTGGGCCACCTTTATCAACATTTCCCAGTACTAAAAATGCTGAGAAATCATTGAAACAGTTCAATAGTGATATCCTGCGCGTTTTTAAATTTTCAGGACTTCGCATCATTAAGTGGCAATGTCCCACGGTTAAATTGGGCCTCGCGCATCACTGTCGACCACTTTCCAAATTTTTAAAATCTTTTTGACTCGAAAATTTTGAAGTTTAATAGTTGTAATACCTTTTAACTGAAGTCCCGCCCCCTATCATCTATCCACCTATTGCTATATATGCTTCTTAGCTTACGACTACAGCATCCAATGCAATACGAGCTTTCACAACTTATACTCCAAGTTTGTTTCGGCAGTTCCTCACTCTGTCGAATACCCAGGCTTTTGTTGCCTTGATCCTAACTTTAGATAGCAAATTCTTAATTATAAAACTTCTTAAATTATGATTTTAGCTTTATTTTAATTATGATGAGAGGGTAAATTAATAATTTTTAATAGGTGCCTCGTAATTTTTGCCGTTACCGTTACCGAGAGGGGAGACTAGATTGCAGGAGGTTGAAGGAATGAGCAGCCGCAGTAGTAGTAGTGTGATGCTGGGTTATTTCCAATTTTCTCTTCACTAACCTCGGAGGCTTTCAGATTATTTGAATTGCATACACTTCCATCTCCTTGCAAACCAAATGGAGAGCAATTAGGTAAATTAGATGAAGATAAGAAATATGGAAAATTGAATTAGAGACAGTGACATATGATCGAGACAGAACTGAAAGGAAAGAGAAGTGAGATAGATGATAACTACAAGCTAATAGATGTGGTAGATGTAATCATTGTAATTAATCCCTTACATCAATAGTAGTTTGAAGTGGCTCCTGATCAGAATAATAGGCATCGAATCTGCTATTATCCAGAAGTGCTTGAATCGGAATGAGTGATTTGGCAAGCAAAGATTTTATTATTTGAACATAAACTAGGGTTAATTGAGTTAAGAGGGATTCAAGAGAAAGCTATCTTGTATATTCTCATCTATCTTTCGTATCTTCAGTTGGAGTTTAGAACTTATTGACTATTTAATTAGACTTTATGATGGTAGTAGAGTTAAATGATGAAAGAAGGCTGTCACAGTACATGTCATTACGAGATTAGACATTTACTACGCTGAGAAAAAAGATGTGGGGTTACATGATTTGACATATAGTGTCAAATGATTATCTGTGAAGGGACATTTAGTCGGATCCAGCTTACAAGTTTTAGTACAGACTCGGATCGGGTTAGTGAGTTGTAAGATAAATAAGATGTTATAATGTCAACGTGGGGTGAGGACGCATGCAATGATCTAAGCCGTATTCATGATGAAAATATTGAGTTTGGAGTTATTCTGAAGAAAATTATAGAATTAAGTTACAGATTTGATTTTCTGTTAAATTAGACCTTTTAATTAGTGACTTTACTTTAATTTAATTTTAAACTTAATTTTGAATTAATTTGATTTAATTTAATTTAAAACTTTTAATTTAATTATTTAATTATGAATTAATTAGTTTAATTAGCGCTATTAAATTCCAATGGAGCACTCAAAAATAGGTGATAAAACGAAGCAGGGTGTCAGAAAATGAGTTTAATCATTGATGTCAAAAAATGTCAATATTAAATATTTTTAAAAAATTAAATGTCTTATCCTGAGGAAATAAAAAAATAAAAAAAGAAATGATTACATCTTCAAACAAACCTAACACGTCTATAAAAAAATACTTCTATTTAACTAACATGCTGCACTAATATCAACCTGAAATATTATTTAGTGTGAGGATTTTGATAAAAAACGAAACAGCTTAATTATAAAATGAGTTTTTATACTTCAAATTGAGACTTTGTCAAGTCGGGGGTTCGAGTCCTGATGTCACTGAAGATCTTTTGTATAATGGGACTGATGCATATTAAATCTATTGAGGCTCAATGTCCTCACGTTAATACGGTGTGAAATTTCGGAATAGGGTGTCAGCTCAAGTGTCATCCAAATCATTTGACCGTGGTTCGAAATTACGCGAGGTATGTTACAATAGTCCTATGTTGTATATAAGTGCGATGTTAAAATCAATCAATCAGCTAACAAATCCAGATTTTTTTTTGTTTCGGTCTTTACATTATTTTTCTTTTAAAATTATTTGGTACCTTTTTCACAATAAAAAACATTAATTCAGACAAACGTAAAAACACAATATGAAAAAGTCGCCCAAATGATGCCTGAAATTTTCTTTTTATGCTAGAAAAACATAGGTATCCAAAAAATATAAGAGAAGGCGATAAAACGCATAATATTGAAGTCCATTCTGTGTTCTTATGTCTACATTTAAATCATTTTCAAATATATAAATTCCTGCTTTTAAAGTAATTCCAGATTTGCAAATGCTGCTGAAAATTCAAAGCCTTTTATCAATATTTCAAATTTGAATACCATTAAAGTAATCTCTCAGAACTGAGTTTCCCTAATGGAGGGTCACGACCTAGTACCGGAATGCCACGCCTTCGCTTTATGATATCATAATTCGTAAAGAGATGCGTAGTATATTTGTGATATTTTTTTTATGTTTTGAATAATTTAAATATTGCCTTGTGAGGTAACAATGTTACTGCTTTTGAAGCACAAGAGAAAGGTGTAGTTGCTACGAAAAACTATGGTGGTTACGTCATACAAACCTGGTAATTACAAAGCTTTTTATAAAATTGACAATATTGCAGACTGAATATGATGTGAAATCATTCCCGGATGAAGTTTCAGCTAACAGCGAGGAAAATTTACTTGACCTGGAGACATATCATTAGAAATGTTTTCCTTCAATTCACAGAAACAAAGCATGAATAAGAAATCCATTTATTTACATTTAATGAAGAATCTGAGACATAATTCATGGATTCAGATGATGAATCTATAATTGAACTGTCGAGTGACATATTATACAAAAACATATACAAGAGAATATCACCGTTGAATTTTTGGCTGTTATGTCGTCAAGAGTTCCCAGTTTTAGCTAAAAAACTAAAATTTCCGATGCCTTTTAGTCAAGACCAATAAGTGTAAAGCCGGATTTTTCGACACTTGTTTTGCTAAAAAATTAATACAGAAACAGATTGAAAATCGAACCGGATCTGAGGCCTTTATTATCGCCTAAGTTATCGCCTTTTCATCTAAATTTGAAGCTTATATTTGGGAAAAGAAACAGCTTAACCCTTTTCATTTATGATTTTGGATCTTACAAAAATTCCCTTTTTGCTATAATTTTTGCAATAATTTCATATAATCAAATATTTAAGTACATAAGAATCATATTAACATCTGTATAATGTTTTATTTTACCTACTCTCAAAATAGACGATAAGTTTTAGTGGGTCACGAAAAGAAATCTTAAAAATAACCGGGTCACAGGAAAAAAGGGGAAAACTCTGCGCTACAGCACTAAAAATGTCGTGGAAAGTAAGCAAGAGGTGTTAATCTTATATTCATTAATTTTCCCTATTAGTCAAATTTCAAAGTAATCCTCGTGAACAAGAATTTCTGTGAAGTAGGAAAAATTATTTTTGTAGACTGATTTTGTTATTTTCATTGTACTTTTTTCCGAAATAAACTAACAATCCAACTAAAGAAATTTTTTAGGTCCATACACATTTAAACTTCGTTTATTTCTCTTGTTGGCCTTCGAGTGTTAACGAGTATATTTTATTGCAATTGAAAATTATTATTTTATTATTTCTTAAATTGGTATCAAATTCTTCGAATAGATTAAGCATCAGTGACTGACCCAGATATTTGGTTGGGCGATATTTTACCAGTACAGTTATCATCGCATCTGAAACATTGACTAAACTACGCCATCCATTGCCGATCGAAATGACTACTACCAAGGCCATCACTACATTCAAACGAGCGAGGCAATAATTTACAATAACTTATTGACGCTTTCAAATCCTACCGCATTTCGGTATTAATGTCAGTTTTGAAGTTACTGCCATCTGCTAAGAACCTTCTGTACGCTCAGTTCTAGTAGCAAAATTAAATATATATACATCGATGATAGGGCACCAAATTATAATTAGTCTATAAACATAAAACATTGCTAAAGGCATTTAGAGCTCGCTGGAGGTAACGTAAATGACTTGGATAAGTATGGTATGTTCATTAGGAAAGAGTTATTGACAAGCGAGATTACGGATATAACCGAGCACTGGCTTTCTCTTGGAACCATCTCAGTCGTACAGGCTTAATCTAGGAGATCGAGGGGTGAATTTTTAAAGGAACATTCATATTTTTACTTTGCATATTTATTTTCTTTAATGATTTATATTTTTGTTAGGAATGGGGTGATAATGCAGGAGATTTTTTAAATGCTAAGTTTTATACATAATTACATGGTAGAGCTCTTTTGTAAAATTTGCTCTTATCTATGCTATTTCATTGATTGCATTTTATTTTAAACATTCCATTTGTTCTATTGAATTTCACGCACACATAAAGTGTGATATTCGTTCTAGGTCTTATTACCTCATTTTGCGTGATTTTGTTACGTTTCATCAATTAATTTTGCATCTACCAGTTCATTTCCCAAGATAAATGTAGATTTCTTATTGAAGTGAACGATCTTTAATTTTCTTTTACAAGTTTCCTCACTAATCAGTCGAGATTTATTGTTGATCGATTGTTTTATTCACGTCGCAACACTAGAGCTACTGGCAAAGGACCTCGTAATTTTGAGCTTCGAAGACAAAGACGATATCTGAGCAGGAACCTCCAAATCTAAAGGAGTACTTTGAGTCTCGAAATATTTAACGTGCGCTCCACTACACGACGGTTTTTTAGTGGCATCAGGATTCGAACCCATTATTCGACAGAAACAACGATATCCGCGAGCCCGCGACCATGACCACTCGGTCACCGTACCCATAAAATTAGTTGGCGGAAATTCTACTTTTAGGAATACTTAACACTTTCGGGCTATTATTCTGGCTGAAAACTATTGAGACTCTGAACTAATGAATTTACACTTGCCCAAAAGTAGTTTAAAAATCATGAACATTGCAGTTCAAAATACTTAAGAATTAAGATATTGCTATAGCTAGATTAAGAGTTAATTGCTTAGTGGATAGAAAATTTTAAGGAAAAGATATTATTGTTTATTATATAAGAATATGAATCTATAATGCTAAGTTGCCTTTGAGAATGAACTTGCCTTTGTACTTGCCTAAGCACGAACGCTATGTGTTCATTTGAAAACGAAGATGGTTAAATTTAAATTAAATAGATTTTTCGCTGGCTGCTGTCGGAATGGAGGTAAAGAGAGGTGGGGAACGAATTCGACTGATCAATCGGATAGCAGCAGTTTGTGACCTGAATTTAAAAGAGATTTTGAGCGGGAAAAGTTACCTCGTTTCGGTGAAGCGGAGAGCGAGGTATGTGATTGGATGATAGAAAAGTACCTTATCGGATTGGGATGGAGCTTTGTTTTGAAGAGGTTTGTAAGAAAACAGTTTAAAAAAATATTTTGCGTCTGTTTACTGTATATTGTTTCTACACTTTGTATATTCTCTATATTCGCAGGCTGACATCAAAAAAGATCAATGATTAATTGAATTTAAATTGCTTAAAAATATAGCATTTCAATTATATAGTCGTTGCAGTACTCAGGATAGCGATACATTAAGTCCGGATTTGTTTAGACATTAATTTATAGGTAGTATGTAATACGCAATTCTACCTGTTTTGCTGTTCGTTGTTCTAAACCAGAGCTTGTTTCTGCTATTCTTCAAGGAAAGTTTCAATTTAAGCATTTCTTGAGTAAATAAAGAATTTTAAATTCTAGTCAGAATTCCAGTGAGCTGGCGTTACGGACAAAACATACCTGTAGCCAAATTGAAAAAAGCCAATATAGATTATGCTCATGTCTACTGGGGTCGTGATTTCAAGCTCCCCTGACCGGCGATGGGCACCGCGTCGGATTCTACGCAGATTCGTCGTAGCGAGTTGATGCAATTGAAGTTCGTCGAGCTGGAAAGTACTACGTTAGCGAAATTGGCAACTCAGGAGTCATCTCTGCTCATACCATGAGTTCGCTCACCAGCCTCGTGTTATTTCAGTACGACAAATAAACAATCAGTGAATGT
>BMAW01018810.1:527247-549063 GCA_019974015.1 Nephila pilipes | reverse complement strand
TTTCACGTATTGCTAATATATCCAAAATAAAAATATATCTTAAAACTAAAATAAATATATCTTAAAACTAAAATAAATATATCTTAAAACTAAAATAAATATATCTTAAGAGAAATGTAATCACTATAGTAAAATGAAAGTATAGAATAAATCGTTCATATTAATGTATTTACCTCATAAATCTTCTTTCCCCTCTTATGATACGAGGGTGGTTTGAAAAGTCATTAGATACACCAACAGAAGTAATTCCTAAGGTATTTCATAAGAAAACATGACTACAATTTCAAACTGAACTCGGCATTCAGTGGGAACATGAACAGTGCATATGTTTATAAGATTCTATTCTGGATCGTAGGAGACAGGATTTCTGGATGTCAAATTGGACAAAGGCAAGTTTCTAAACGCCTACACTGTCACCCACCTATTCTATGTTGTGCTGGGTTTGAGACGACTGGATGAATACCATGAAGAATATCGAAGCTTTGACAAGTCCCTACGCACTTTATTGTGCTACATTATTGTTAATACACCACGTGTTAAAAATGTAAAATTCAAAAGATAAGTCATTTACAGGGTCAAAAGAATCTTCATTTGTTTGTGAGAAATGTTGCGTTAGGATATTAAGTTTTCTTGGAGTACAATCATGGGATTCATATGTATCAGTTATAGAAATTAACAGTTCATGAAAATAAATTTTGCATAAAGAATGGCTGTTCGAAAATTTGGCATTGAACTGACATTTCATGTGTTGAAGCTCAAATTATTCCTTTGTAGACGAAGATTCTCCTCAAATCAGAGTTGATTGACATAGTGACCCCAAGTCTTAAAAAAAAGTCTGAGTAGCGTACACACAGCTTATCAAAACACCACACAGATTAAGTAAAATTACAATTTTTTTATTTATAATAGTATTCGCAAGTTACAAAGCTTTTTCGCTATATCACTTTTAGCAATCAGATATATATATATATATATATATATATATATATATATATATATATATATATATATATATATATATATATATATATATATACTGAAAATTTATGAAAGAATAATTTAAAATATTTAAAAAGACAAAAATCCACAAAGAAATGTAACAATGAAAGAAAAATAAATGAAAATATGGAACCCAGCAAGTCAAAAAGCAATATCGGGCTGAGGACCGATTAAGCGGGGTTAAACTAGTTTAATGGTACCAACCTTCCCCCTTTGCGACTTGGTAGGCTGAATTAGGAAATCCAAATTGCAAAAGAGTTCATGATTAAAAGATGCAAAAAAAAAAAGCCAGAGAAAATATAAATATATATATATATATATATATGCATGAACTAGAGTCCACCAAAATAGCACGAGTAAAGTCCAGTTTTCGTTTTCTCGCTCCCTCCTCGCGGGATCGCTTCTTCTCGCTGATCGCGGGATCTCCTCTTTCTTCTTTCACTTCGTCTCTTTTAAATCTTCATGGTAAAGCTGTCTCGCGCCGCCCCCTTCGATTCATTTTCATTTCCGATTGGACGGCTACTGAGTTGAACAGGCAACTTTTGCTTCTGTCCCCAACATCATTCGTTCTTTTCGGGAAAACTAGTTTGACTCACGACCTTGTTGTGCCACATGTCGAACGCCAATTGGATGGTACCTAAATCCACGTGTCATTCCGACGCATAGTTCACAATTACTCCTCACAAAGGCGGATCCTTTCTTCCACACCTGTATAGCAGGACCACGTGTTCAATGAAGGCACCATTGCAGTTTTCGTTTCTGATTGGTTGGACACTGACTTATCTAACAAATTCTACCCCCCCCCCCCCCTAACACCATTCGTTTTTTCAGAACCAGTTACTCAGTTTCCAGTTTGACTTAAGTCGTAAGTCTGGTGGATCATCCCTTCCACAACTGCAGTCCACTTGTTCAATAAATGCACCATTGCAGCTGACCACAGGTGTATCCTATTTATTGCCCACTTTGGAGAAATAAACTTTTTATTACGTCACTTTGGCTAGGGAGCCGGGGAACAAAAACTGGGTTTCAGACAGATGGTCGTTATACAGAAAGCTAGTTTACAGCGGAGTTGACCAGCCAGGAGAGATCTAATTTTGCCAGTAAGAATAAAAGTATTTGCATATCGATGGACCAAATTCATTAGTGTAGATGGTGAATAGATTCAAGAATAAAAATAGCTTGATTTAAGTCAGTTATTATTTTATATTTCATTCCGAGAACTTTTCAAACCACCCTCATATCAAAATGAACCCTATAATTTATAAAATCATATCTATATGTATAACTAAGCATTAAGCATACGGCTAGTGGAATAAAAAAGTTTTATTATTTATTTAACAATTGTTTTATTACTCCTACATTTGAAATTTTTTTTTCTTCCTAGGTATAATACATAATTCACTTGAAAGGTTAAACGAAACCAAACTCTAAGAGTTAAGAATTAAGGTATTTATTTAATTATGCTACAATAAAATAAATTGGTGCAATGTTTTGTAGTCAATAAGTTTTGTTATTATTATTATTATTTGATTAATACAGACAAATTATTGAAGAAGTGATAAAATGTCTTCTGCTAAAGTAGCCGAAATAATTTATAGGTTTGAGAAGTATAGCATATATATTGTAATTTTCGGCATTGTATGGTTTTCAACTCCGTAGAAAGGGAAACAGTTAATGACCTTGGAGTGTCAGCGGCGTTTTGAACCCTGGTCTATTGGGTCCGAAGAAAAGGGGTGAACGGCCGCTTTTTCCTACCCCTTTACAACCAAACCGAAAAAGACGTCTTTCTCAGGGCTATTTATTACGATGCCTTATTCTCTGGTGTTATTGTTGAAGAGAACTGCTGCAAAGTGATCTATTTTATTCAGTGTTTTCTTCTTGTTTACCAATAATTAGTTAATGAATTAATTCTCTTAACAGAAGAAAGCAAGAAAAATTGAGTCTTGCTTTCAAATTTTTTATCTGAAATTATTTGTAAATTTAATACAAAACAGCATTTGTTTCTTATGTTTGAAATGCATATCAGGTAAAGCATAAGAAAATAATTTATTTTATTAAACCTTTTTCCGGAGAACATCCGTACTTTAAAATTTATTCAATTAATATCTTTATATAAAAATTATTAAGAATATCTTTATTCAAAATTTGATTTCAATATTTTATAGGAACTTGAGGATCTCCCATTTTCCTGGAGTATAACAGTAATAACAATCAGATTTGTATAAAGTACGACAAGTTTCAGTTTTTAAAAAGTTCTTTAAAAATGCATGAATAAAAAAATATTATTATTATTTGAATTGCTCTTTTTTCGTTTAAGATAGTGAATTGTAACAACTTTATGAGCACGTCTTTCATCCGAAATAAGTAGGCGCAGTTTATTCATAAAGGGCATTAAAATTAACATGATACGGAATAATCTGGAAATTAAGAACAAACTAATATGAAATAAAGTTAGCGTGGGATGATCGTGGGTGTGTTACATCCGGCGTATTTTTAAATATGTCTAATAAGTCATTAGAGAGATAAATGATCTTCATAATTTTAGTAGCTGTCACTTTTATATCGGACGTATGAACGAATTACTTTGCATTTGTAACATAATACAGGAAATAATTTGCTTCTCGAATATAATCAAACTCTTATCTTCACATTAGAGATAAGTATTTTGGTGTTGAAAAGTATTGTCTTCGCTTTGTTCCAAATTTTAAATTTTTATTTTTTAAAAAAGTTTTGATACTTTTGGTTAAACTTGATTCAAACATAATTATGAGTAAAACAAATGTAGTCTTTCTTTTAAAAATTATATAATTTAGAATTAAGATTTTGGAGAATGTAAACAAGAAAAGTACTACTAAGTTTGCTATAAATTTAAAAGTTAATCAATTTGAACAATCTTTCTCTTAATGTCTCTAAATCAGAGTTAGGAAACTTACTATAATTTGAACTAACTCAAATTACTCAGAAGAATTTTCTTATATTATTGGAAATTTTAACTTAAATCCAGAAATAATCGACATCTCACTCAACAGTAAATTTTAAAAATCTGTAATATATTTTAATCTCCGAGCAAACTTTAAATTTTAAAGCATTCCTTATCTTAAGTTTTATTAAATCTAAATAAATTTGCCACTGATTTTAAATCTTTAATACTGGGTTAGTGTAGGTCCGAAGTTCAGCACACTCAAAAATTTTGCCAGTCGTACTGGAGATAAAAGTGTGTACGCCCGAATGTGTAAAGAACACCAAAAAATATTTCTGCTGTCAAGAGATTCTCTTAACTTCGTCAATATAATTTTATCCTTGCTTTTATTCTTTAATTAAAAAAGTTGTGTACAGTTTTGGACAGACAATCGTGGTTGAACATGTTTTCTAGATCCCAACCTCACTCTTAACTTATTACTTATAGAAATTTGATTAACACCAAAACCACAGGAACAGAAATTTTTACACCTCAAAAATATTACAAATGACTATCGTAAACTTACTATAGAACAACATCAATATTCTGACTTAACAAGTCGATAATTATGGTGTGATTATTCATATGTACTCTTAATTAATATATCTATAAAATAAAATTCAAAGTATTAAAATATTTTAAAGTAAAGTAAAATATTGTCCCCATTCTAACTCTTTAATTTTATATGGTGGTCATATTTCAGTGCAAAATCTTAAATAATATGTCCTGAGAATTTAAAAATTAAGAATATATTAAGTATTCTAATTTTTAGAATATTAAAAAAAAAAAGGGAGATATATATATAATTTAAAATGATTGAGCTTAGGAAAATAAATAAATAAAAAACAGATTCTAAAACACGGAATGTGTTATTCATGAGTGATGTGTATAATTACTTATTGAAATTTATGAGATAGCTTCTCTACTTCATTACTCCATAAATTTATTAAATAATTAAGCACATAAAAAACCAGAAAAATTAAATATTAAACTATATTTATCCAAATTTAAGAATAATTCAAAATCACTAACGGTATTACGAGTTCGAAGAAGAAACTTTCAAGAGTCCTAACTAAAGCTTATCAAAAAAAATTTCACTTATCTGATAAACCACAAAAGTGGTCTGAGTCAAGAACGAATCCAGTTTCACTCTCGGCAATCCGACAAAGAATTATCTCCTGGAACTAAAAATCATGCGCGCAAATTGCTCTCTCTTTCTAAAACTTAAGCTATTCGTTGGTTATAAATACTATCAATCACGCTATCTGATCACTCTTATTCACTAAGCTTCAATGTATCATCAGTAATTTACATAAGACACGGTTTATTCACAAGCAGATATTCTCAAATCGAAAAACATCGTATAAGATTAGTTGAAAAGATTTAACTGAGACAATCCCGTTTCACAGGTAGAGAATCACTTTACAGTAATGAAGAAAATAATTAATTACTTTTGAATCATATATTTGTGAAATTTATACAGAATCAATTTTATTTTCACATAATATTATTGTTTCAGCACTTATAAATTTTTGAATTAAAGCAATAAGGGAACGACAGATCTGAGACACGGTCAAGTAACGAGGACGATACATAAGCTCGTACTTTTCTTTTCTAGCTTAAATTCCACTTTTCGGAAGGACTCTAAGTCTAATCGCATTTAACGTGCACCATTATTACATACAACAAAGTTTTAGAGCAGGCTTGGCCAGCCTGTGGGGCCGCAAGTGGCCCTCTTGGTGTCAACCAGTGGTCTGTGAAGCTGGGTCACCTGAACAAAATCTTAAACTTTTTATGCACATAAAATTATCATAAAGCATTCCACCATGAGTCGTTCGCATGATATCCCACTGCTATGGGAATATCTCAGAACATTGACTCAACTATCATCACAATTTTTCTTTTGTTCAGAAACAATTATAAAGTTGAGCTCATTTTGAAAGGGATGCAGGCCGTCTTGCGGGAGGGGGCGATGCATAACGTATATATAACCAGCAAACATACTGGAGATCGCGGGAAGAGAATGCGATGCATGGATCATGAGAAGTAGCAGCAGCCTGACACATCTGCAACGAGTGTAATATATTTGACCAAAAATCGTATGATCCCAGACAGACTGACTGCTCGGTGTCTTTAGATCACTAACAATTCAGCGCCAGCTTTGTGTTGAAACTGCTGCACAACTTTTAAAATTATAGATTTCGAACAAATATATTTAATTCTATGACGAGTTATTTCCCATGATATATTGCAGAATCTTCTTGATTCTCCAATGAGGTTCGAGAAGATTAATCTCTTCCCGCGACTCGAGATGTGAAAGTAGTAGTAGTTTTTGACGTGAGAATTTAAATTGATGTTAAAATAACCAAAATTCAATAGAAGATGAATCGTAGCTACTAAAGGACTACCTGTCAAAGACGACATCTGTATGAAACTCCGTTTTTATTTCCCGGCTCCTCATGTCAATAAATAAGCCACACCTATGGTCAGCTGCAATGGTGCCTTCTTTGAACACGTGGTCCTGCTATACAGGTGTGGAAGAAAGGATCCGCCTTTGTGAGGAGGAATTGTGAACTATGCGTCGGAATGACACGTGGATTTAGGTACCATCCAATTGGAGTTCGACATGTGGTACAACAAGGTCGTGAGTCAAACTAGAGTTTTCCCGAAAAGAACGAATGATGTTGGGGACAGAAGCCGAAGTTGCCTGTTCAACTCAGCAGCCGTCCAATGGGAAATGAAAATGAATCGAAGGGGGCGTGAGACAGCCTTACCCTAAAGATTTATAAAGGACCAAGTGAAAAAGGGGGGGAGGGGAGGAGCGAGAGGAGATTTTGCTACCAGTGAGAATATAATCCCATGAGGACGGAACGAGAGAGGCCGAAACTGGACTCTTGCTACACATTCTATTTTGGAGGACTCTTACTGTTCTATTTCTCTTATTGTCTAATTGACTGGATTCTTATTGCGCTATTTTTATACGGGATACTTTTGATCGTGATATTTAAAAAAAAAAATATCTATTTTAGATAAAAAAAAAATTTTTAATTGTTTCACCCAATAAAAATTTTGCCATCTTGGGTAAAGAATTTAAGAATGCAGAGCTCACACCATTTTCAGGTAACTAAATCGTAATAAATTTATCTGAGAAACTATTGTTTTCGATTACATACAAATAATGTTTTAACTTTCATTAAAAACCAAAAAATAGCAATGATTTGGGAATGTTTCTTACTTAACAAAAAAATTTAATATGAAATAATATTCGATACTGAAGAACAAAGAGTTTATTCAAATTTTTGTACAGTTGAAGGAACTTATTTTTTTTAAAAAAAAATTCAGTGTTGCACATCCTCGATTCTTTTTTTTAATTTAAATAAAATCTTTATCACCTCTAGATTACATGACATATAATTTGAAAAGCAACCTTTAACTGAATACAGATTCATGACAGAAGTTGAAAACCTTTTAATATTTTCTTTTACTATTTTCTTAAGACATTTTGGAAGTTTAATAGCACCTGAACGAGAATTTTCAGCTTAGACTTAATACAAAAAAAAAAAAAAAAAAACCCTGAGCAGATGACGACATGACACTAATATTTGTAAAAACTTTTTCTAAGAATGTTTCCAAAATTATTTAAAATACAACTATAACAAAAATTTTGTTAAAATTTATCTGTGAACTCTTTAATTCAATAATGCAACCCACACTTAAAGAAGGCGAGACATAAACCAATTACTAAATAAGAACAAAAGTCAACTTAGAAACTAATATTATACATTTTTATCAAGCACATTTGCGAAATATATAATTTTAAATATCACCTACAATGTTTTTTTAAAATTTTTCTTAGAATTTGCATGATTTCTAGAATTAGTTTCACAACCCATACTTTGAAAACACGTCACGTAAGCTAAAAACGAAAAAGAAGCAGAATACTACAAAATTTGGATTTGTAATACCTTTTGGGCGTATTACGTTTTCTTCGAAACATTGGGGGATGTTTTCTTACCCCGTGGAGGAGGAGAGAGTAGTTGATGACCTTAGTTGCTGGTGGCTGTTTCGAACACTGGACTTGGTGGGTCTAAAAAAATTTGATCGGTCTTTGCGTCTTTACCAACTGGGCTAAAGAAGAATCTCATACGGGCTAGTTAATAAGGCGCTACAACTGCTGGCGTTGTTGCTGAAGAAAGTCGCTGCATACTCCTCCTCCAGTATCATCGTAATCATACGAAGAAAAACATTGGTGTTTGAAGAGAAGGTTGTTTTTTCAGCCTTTACTGCTATTGATATTCACCCTCTCGCTGATGAATTGAGTTTTACTTGGAACAGTTTCCACTTGAAAAATCTGCTGTCTTGAGATGACTGATGGATCTCGTCAACACGTGTACCAGATCCGGGATATCACTAGTTGTGATTTATGTGCCATTGTCTTAATTATACATACAGATGCAAATGTTTTACGTCGGGGGCATATGCAACCAGTAGTTCTTGGCTGTGCTGCCATCTAGTGTTCATGTTCTAAGTCGCCATTTTGGCGTATGAGGTTTTTTTTGACACCGTAGAGGGAGAAGTTAACTAGGTATGGCAGCGGCTGTTTCGAATTCTGGACCAGGGGATCCAAAGAAAATTGACCGGTCTCTTTTTGTTGCCTTTACCAACTAGGCGAGAGAAGATGTCTTATTCCTACTGGTAAATAAGCAGTTTTAATTTTCGGCGTTGTTTTTGAAGAGAGTGGCTGCAACCTTTTTCCTGAGCACATTTATCAAAATAATATAAAATACCTCTTTAAAAAATTTTATTAAAATTTCTGAGAACTCTTAGCTCAGAGGCTCTAAAAATTAAAAAAAAAAAAACTAATTACTAAATTAGAACTGGATACTATTTAAATTTAATATTGTTAACACATTTTCCTGAACACATTTGCAAAATAATTTATAATATCAACTGAACGCAATTTTGTTAAAATTTGCATGAGATGTTGATTTATTTACTCAACATACATTTCGAGAATCCATGGTTTAAACTAAATACAAAAATTAAGGCAATGCCAATATAAAACTGATATCTGTAATATATTTTCCTGAAAACATTTCCAAAGTAATTTTAAATATCGTTTTAACAAAGCTTTAAAATTTTATTCAAATTTACCCCAACTCTTATTTCAAACACATAATGTAAAGATGCAACGTCTAAGATAATTTCTAAATTACAGCTGAAAAACCTTAAAATTAATTTTGAAATACATCCTTAATGAATTTTCCAAAAATTTTGTAAAATTTGAGCGACCGCTAGGTTCAGTTATATTCAGAGAAGCAATGGCTTAAGCGAAATACGAAATATGATTAGACTTCTCAGATTAATATTTGAAATACCTTCTTTTTAGGAACATTTCACGAAATAATTTAAAACATGACTTACACGAAAATTTTAAAATAATGAACCCGAATTCTTAGTCCATTCATACAACCTGCACTTAAAGAAGCAACGGCTTAAACTAATTTCTAAATCTGAGAGAGAAAAAAAAAAGCTAATATTTCTTAGTCATTTTTCCGAAACACGTTTGCTATATAATTTACTTTAACGAATTTTCCAAAAATTTTATAGACTTTCCACGATTGCTAAATTTAATTATATTCTAAGAAGCCGTCGCTTAATGTCACTAAGAAAAATAAGACTAGAAGACTGCTTAAAATTAATATTTTTAAAAGCTTTCTCCTAGGCACATTTGATTAAATAACATTAAGCATCATATTAACAAAATTTTTAAGAATTTGAAAAATTGAACCCGAATTTTCGATTCTATCACACAGCCCTCATATTAAGAAGCAGTGGCTTAAATTAATTTTTAAATTAGAGAAGCAAAAAAAAGTAATATTTTTAATACATTTTTCCAAAGCACATTTGGAATAAAATTTAAAATACAACCTTAACGAAATTTTCGAAAATTTTGTAAAATTTGCATGCCCGCTAGGTTTAGTTACATTCTGAGAAGCCATGGTTCAAGCTAGATATGAACTATATTTAGAAAACTACTTAAGTTAATATTTGTAATACCTTTTTCTAAGAACATCTCACAAAAATTTCTTAAAAATCTTTAAGACGAAACTTTAAAATTTTTGAAAGAATGAATCCGAATTTTTAATCCAATCACACAACCTGCACTTAAAGAAGCAACGGGTTAAACTAATTTCTAAAATAGAGTACAAAACAACTTAAAAGTAATAATTTTAATCCATTTTTCTTAAGCATATTTGCCACATAATTTAAAATTCCTCCCTTAACGAATTTTTTCAAAATTTTGTAAAATTTTCACGATTGATAGGTTAAGTTATATTCTAAGAAGCTGTTGCTTAAGGTAAATTAAAAATTAGACTGGAAGACTGCTTAAAATTAATATTTTTAACAACTTTCTCTTAAGCACATTTGACAAAATAATTTAAAGCATCCCTTTAAGGAAATTTTTAACATTTTATAAAAAAATTTACTCCATTTCTTACATCAGTCACTTAACCCACACTTAAAGAAGTAGTATCTAAAACTAATTTCTAAATTAGGGAAGAAAACAAAATTAATGTTTTTAATCCATTCTTACTCTGCACAAATGCGACATAATTTTAAATAACACCTTACCGAGAGTTTTCCCAAAATTTTGTAAAATTCTCACGACTGCTAGGTATACTTATATTTTGAGAGGCCATGGCTTCAGATAACTACAAAATCAGGTTAGAAAACTTCTCAAATTAATTTGTGCATTAACTTTTGTTTAAAAAAAACTTGACTTAATAATTTAAAACTTCCATTTAAGGAAATTTTTAAGATATTGAAAGATTGGACATGAAATTTCAGTTCAGGCAAGCAATTCGAACTTAAAGAAGCAACGGCTTAAACTAATTTAAAAATCAGAGAAGAAAATATTTATATTTTTAATCCACTTTTACTCTGCACAAATGCGACATAATTTAAAATACATCCTTAACGAAATTTTCTAAAATTTTGTGAAATTTGCATGACCGCTAGGTTTAGTAATGTTCTGAGAAGCCGTGGCTTAAAATAAATAAAAAATAAGTCTAAAAAACCACCCAAAATTAATATTTGTAGCATCTTTCTCCTAAGTATACATTTGAGAAAAGTATTAAAAACATCACTTTAACGAAATTTTTAAAAATTTGAAAGAATGAACCCCAATTCTTAGTTCAATAACTTAACGCACATTTAAAGATGACGGGACTTAACTAATTTCTGAATTAGAATAGAAAACAATTATTTTTAATCTACTTTTATTCTGATTTACTATTTTACTTATTTAAAATACAACCTTAACGAAGTTTTTCAAAATTTTGTAAAATTTGCATGGCCGCTAGGTTTAAATATATTCTGAGAAGCCGTGGCTTAAAAAAAAATGTGGATTAATGGGGAGATAGAAGTAAATGTTATAAAATTAATATTCTTAATGTTTTTTACATGACTACATTTGCAAAATGATTTAAAATATCACCTTTAAGATTACTTTTGGTTAAAATATGCTTTACGTTTTTTATTAACTACTTGATCCAAACCTTTGAGGAGAGCCATAGCTTATACTAAGTACTAAATAAGATCAAAATATGATGAAGAGATAATATTTTAAATGTCTTTTTCCTACATATATTTGAAAACATTGTTTAAAATTTTTTTCGTTTGCGCGATCCACATTTTGAGAAAGCATTACAATAAACTAATCGCTGATTCGTGGCAGAAATAGATTAAAATTTTATATTTTTAAGCCCTTTTTGTAAGCTTTTAGATCATAATTTATAATATTGCTTGCCCAAACCGAAAACCATTCCTTTCTATTCACCACCGAATTTGTAGTCACCGTATGACAGTCCTTTTCATTGCACTGAATGACAAAGAAATTCATCACTCTCCCCCTCGCAGTAGTTCTTTTCTGAATAACCAATTTTGTTACAAACGAGCGGCTTTTAGAAGCATATGACCGTCGGAACGCATGCGTTTACGATATTCTGAGGTTTGGGTAAGACCTATTACAAAGACCATATAGGAGGACCGCTATCTCTTCCCTTTATAGGGCTTAAGTGTTATAGCGCACTTTTTATGTTGAAGAAATTTGTGACCGTAACAAGGACTTGGTTACAAAAAAATGCACGTAAACTTTACAGGATGGTTGCGTATTTATGGAACATTCCATTGGAAGTATTTCACGGCCTTATCTTCTCCTTATAGCGAAAGTGTTCGCGTAAATTTATTCTGGTATTTATAGAAGTTATGGCGTGGTTCGGAGAGCTTTGAACATAAGCTGCAGTTCAGTTTGAAGTTTTTAGAACCTTTTTTTATTTTTTATTTTTAAACTGAGATGTTAGAGTCTCAGAAAGGATATAATAAAAGTTTAAAGTATAGTAAAAGAACATTTTATACATGGCAACTTTTTTCAGAGAAAATAAATGTAATCAAACTTTTTTTTTTTCCGTATGTTTAGTTTTATGGCCATCATTCAAATAATTTATTTAAAATGAATTTATTTCCGCTGTTTTCATAAAATAGTATGCTTTGCATTATTGGTTCTTGTTATGTCTTTGAGTATTTTACAAAACATTAAGTAATAAAGATTTATTTGTTTGCTTTTAATTTAATAATAATAATAATAAAAAAGTTCCATGAAAAGTTTTCAAAGAACAGATTTATCCACCTAAGGTGCGCTTTTTTTTTATAAAATAATTATTAAATTACTCAATTAAATATAATAATTAAAGCAAACGATGCAATATCAAGAATCGAAGCTAGGGATAAATTATTAAATTGAATATTATATCAGCTACATGTGATTAAAATTAAAGCAAACGATGAATTACTAAATTGAATATAGTTAAGCTAAAGGTAATTTAATTTAAAGCAAACGATAAGAAATTGAAAAGTGATC
The DNA here is from genome assembly GCA_019974015.1 of Nephila pilipes. NCBI lineage: Eukaryota > Metazoa > Arthropoda > Arachnida > Araneae > Nephilidae > Nephila > Nephila pilipes. Next base: position 536,182 of record BMAW01018810.1, on the reverse strand, counting down.
TGGTACGCTAAAACGCCCCTCCTAAAACAATAGCCTATTATGTGGCAAAAAAAAAAAAAAAGAAAGAAAAGAAATACTAAGCATATTCTCCCTGCAAACTATAGAAAGGGGAAATAAAAAAGTTAAGTAAAAAGTAACTGATTATTTTATATAAAATATACCATTTCAATTCAAACTAGTTTCCTCTGTATAAATCAATATTCTTTAATATTAGCAATTTTTTCAAAACCATATTAATTGTAAGATTCAGTTATACGATCAATGTACGAAATAATACAAAATAAATAGTTTTTTTTAAAAAATTTTATTACTTGATTCAGGAGTGTACTCACACATTGAAAATAGTTTAAAAAAAGAAACGTAGTAATCAAGAATTCATTACACTTAGTGGTTACTTTTTAACAGTTTTTATAATTCTAAAAAATTGTATTGATTATTTATTCAAATATGATGATTGAATTTTTGATTTTTAATCCATTAAATTCTACTCATGTTTTACACTCTTGCTATTTATTAAATGAAAAATTGAATATCAATGGCAGCAGAGGCGTCCTCTAGCGACCAGGCAAAAAGTGTGATGTGTCAGTACAGGCCTATGGGGATGCGACCTTATAGCGACACTCCTCCCCTTTATTTCCTTTGCTTGTTTTTAAATTATGCACATAATTGTTGTCCAAGTTTAACTCAAAGTTCTTATTGTTACATTAAAAACAACTTTTATTGAAGCCAACCCGAGCCCTCGCCATAAGTGGCATTGCAGCGGAAGCGTAATAGCTTCCACGTGCATTTTTTTGATAAAATAGTATATTTAGTTCTTCATTAACATTTCTTGTTCTTTTTTTGCCTTCATTCTTATATTTAAAATATTTTTCTTTAAATATACTCTAAAACATAATATTATTCATGTTGTGTCATTACACGTACCGCTGTTTTTAATTTGATTAACTTATTCTATTTGAGTCAATGAAAACAAGAACATTTTTAATTCTATTCTTCATTTCAGCCTACATTACTCTGACACAATAATTGTTCGATTTAATCATATTTAAAAAAATGTGGAGAACTTAAAATTTGCAGGGCAAAAATTAAATATATTCATACAAATTTTTTAAAAAAAATCGGTTTTTTTTTAAGAATTATATCTTAATATTTGAAATTTATTTTTAGAAAATTAAATAAAAAAATAACTGTTTATAGTTTTTATTTCCTATTACTCAGAAATTCTAGACATATTTTTTTTCGAAAACTTATGCCGTGATTTCACTATCAGTTTTGATCCTTTTTTCACTTAATTCATTTGCACATGATAGGTAAATGCAGCATTCTTTAAGAGGAAACTATTCCATAAAAAATAATAAATATTTCTTAAGAGTTGGGAATATAATTATTCAAAGAAATTAATAATACAATATATATTTCGTTTTATGAATGAATCTATAGTTTAAAATTTAAATGTAAATGTAAAGTTTATTAATCGGTAATTTATTATAATTCTAACTTATTAATAATATTCTTCATATTGCATGTTATGTATACATAAATAAATATTAATCTGAATGTAAATATATATTACTCACTATTTTTTATCAAGTAGTTTTATATCTTACTAATGAATAATTTTCGCTTCATAATAGAGAATTATTTTATTCCCTTTTTTTTTTTCTCTTTATTATTTTTCACTTTATTTTACTTTAAATATTGCTTTTTGGTTAAGATAAATTAGGTGATCATATTTTACGTCAAGTAGCTGATGCAGGACAAAGTAGCTCTTATGATTTGCTCTGCTTCAAAAATGGCTAAAAGTCTTAAATAAACGCGAAGGATGCTTAAATAACACCTTAAAAATCCTCGTAAAATACTTCCAAAGCTGGAGTCATTTCTCACCAAATTTACAACCAGTTTGCAAACTAATGCATAATCATAAAGTATCAAGTAAGTAGATATAAAATACATCGCCGATGTTGAATTTCCTAAGCCCGTTAAAATAGCATTTTTGAACGTCATTAATTTATCCCCCTCCCTATGCTCACTCGTTTTGGCAAATTTCGCGCCTCCATTTCTCATTTTTTTCAAAAAAATAAAAATAAAAAAAAAAAAAATGCAAATAAGAGTAAAAATTTTTGAGAAGAAATTAAAGGGAAAAAAATATAAAAAGGGCATAGTGATTTACAATCTTTCTCCCATGCCGAAAATCAATGGTTTGGTACTGAAAAAGCTAGCTTTACTTGAATATGGAGTATGAGTAATTGGACGAGAAGCCTTAAAAGACTCGGGAAAGAATGTAAGATACATCAATTTTCTGGGCGAAAAGAGTAAAGTTTAAAGAGAAGAGAAAAATAATAAAATAAAAAAAAGATAAAAAAAGAAGAAGAGAAGTGAAGGGGGGAATAAAATATGTTATAAATTAGGTGAACCTTTAAAGCCCGCCAAAGGCAAACAGCGCTAGTCGACGGTTATTAGATAAAGCTCTCTGCGACTATAAATCACGATGGAATTATGTTGGCAATTATCTGGCAACGGGTAAGAGGCATTTACCCCTGGCGCCCTCTATCAATCATTATCAGCACTGACAATAAGCTCGAAAAATAGCGCGCATTTCTTTTTTCACCCTTCACTCTCTTCTGCCACTCTGGGACTTTTTTTCCCCTCCCTTTCCTTTCCTTTTATCCTAATCGGTCCAATGAAAGGTTTTTCGTTCTACATTATTTAAGGAAATCGATTGTGGTATGCAATATTCACGGGACTTAGGAATCATTTAACTCGTTTTGATGAATGCAGGTACGACTGATGCCGAATACTGGGTTCATCAATTAATTTTAGATTGAAGTTTTCGGTAATTTATGGAGATTTATTCCATTTCGAAAGATCGATGTGACATATTCCAGAATGGAAAGGGGGAAAAAATATGTGTGTGTGGTCCAGGAAAAGTGTTTATTGATTCTAATGCGAGTAAATAAATGTGAGCAAGTTTGGAATTTTAATTATATAATCATTCAAAATTGGATATTTTCGAAATTTTGCTGTGAATAAAATAAATTTCGGGTTGAAATGAAATTAACATTTTTTTTTTAACAGAAATATTGTGATTCTGTTTTAGGACTGTATTCACCGATATTCAGCGAATAAAATCTGAATTAGAAACACATTATCAAACAGAAATACTTATTTTTATTTGTAGGAGTTTGTTTGCTTATGACACATACAACTCATTCAACAATTTCTTATTTAACTTATTCATTTAGAAGCATACGAAAATTAAACGATTTTTTTTAATTCAAAGAAAATTCCATTTTAGTTAAAATACAGGAAATGCGAATTGAAACATATGGAACACAGAAAATATATATATGAATTCATTTCGAAATGAGAAATCTATATTAAAATATATAAATTCATTTTACCTTCCATACACTAGTGGATACCAGAATTGGGAATTTATTCCTCATTAAGAAGTATCTTACAGATTGGATCCATTTCCCTTAACAAATTGCTGGCAATAACAAAGACTCGGAATATTTCAGGCAGAAAACGTGCACGAGTTCTAATGTAGGTTTTTAACGTTAGAGAACACGCATTTACAATGTCTTTAAAGTTTAGAAATAACCCATTCGAATGCAATTTCTCTCTTGAATGTAAAAGGAAAAACTCGTTTTGCATTGCAACACGAAAGAAGAAAGATGGAAACATTTTACACCTGGAAAATAGTTTGATTGAGATAGAAATAAGTAATAAATTTAAAAAAATGTAATATTCTCTGTAAGTTAGTGAAGTCATATTAATATTGAAATATTTTTCAATTTGAAAAAGTGTTCTAAGTTAGTTCGTATTCTTTAAGATGCATAAAAACAGCTTTAACTTATAAAGCACAAATGAAATATGGAATGATAAGTACAATCAGAAGAGTTTCGCATTTTTGTGTCTCAAGCAAATCTTTATTTTTAACAAAACTTTTACGATATTGCTTTAATGAAATCGGAAGGAGACATAAATAGCCCCATTCATTTGAATCATGCAGAGAAATACGACTCTCGCACTCCATCAAGACTTTCCTCCCTGAAAATTAAGAACAACATCCGAACTGAAAACCGAATTGAATCTTATCTCATCCTCCAGTTTCATATAATATAAAACGGGCGAGCATTCCGACGCTTCGAAATCCTAGAAAAGCTTATCGCCATTGTATTAACTGCCTTAAATTACGACTTCCTCCAGGCGAATTCCACCACGGCCCCCATAAATTTTTTTATTATTATTATCATTCTTATTTTTCCACCGTCCCCTTCTCTTTTATGTATATATAACCCTTTAAACTAAAAGGCGACATTACTGTGTGCGAGAGAGAGAGAGAGAGAGAAGAGAAATATATATATGTTTTTATAAAAAAGAAGAAGGAAAAAAAGGTAAGGGGAGGGGGTGGACTTTTTGGAAGAGCCCCCTTGCAACCTTAATCTGGCGAAAATTGTGGTGTCAGCCGAGGAGCAGTTTTATGGCTTTTCCGCCGCCAGACCCAGTTCTTTATGATGGGGCGATGACATTAAGCGCTCATAAATTCCGGATTATTGCACAACTACGTACATAATCTGCTGCTAAGTGATAGGGGTCCGCTGGTCCGTTATTGCCGGCCTGAATTATGGGACAGCGGGTTATTATGCACCACAGAATGCCGCACTTTACGCCATCGATGCCCTCCCTCCCCCTTTCTGTTTTCTTGCAAGGGTGTCGCCCTCTGTGAAGTATATATATATATATACACAAGTGCTTTTTTTTTTCGTACGGTTCCTTAGGGGGGAGGGCGCCTGTAAAAATATATTTGTGTTTTCTTCAAGGCATTATGTTGTAAGTCGGGCGCATGTGTTTGCAGTTTGTTTCTGGAGACGACCGGAGGATTTGTGGATAGAGAGTGTGAAAGTGACGCTGAGTAAATCAACTAAACGGGAACGAAGGATGGCTTTGTTTTTGTTGTTGTGCGGAACGACGTTGGTGTTGAAGCGAAAGGTTTCAATAAAAGGGTTACGAAGAATATTCCCTCCGTTTCTTGGATCTAAAATTTAATGTAACATAGTTACTAGAAAATAATTTCTATTTCAATTAGCCCTATCAATAGTTATTGTATTTTTAATACAAACAAACCTCTGAAATACAAAAATTTCCTAAAGTGAAGTATAAGCTTAGGTTTCACCTTTGTCACTTAAAAACAAGTATTTCCCCCATATTCTGGTTGTCATCTTATTCAATATAATCCTTTTCTTACAATTTAATTCAATCTATTTTCTTATATAGTTATAGTATATATTCCTTTAACACGCTGGCATAACTAGTATTTGAAAAAAATATTTTCAATGTAATAAAAAATAATAATAAAGGAGACAATCATGAAGACTAAAGCCCGTGATTATATATATTCTTTGACTTAAAATTTTCATGACGAATCTCACTTCTTATTTGAGGTGTTTTATTAAATATACGCCTTAGAGATATTTAAGAACACTTATTTCTGTTGTTTATTTCATGCAATTTTTGTAATAAGTTGGACATTGTAATATGTATTGGGTGTGTGTGCTTCTTCTTATGTATTCTAATTTCCTAGTTAAATTTCTTTTCCTCGTTTCTTACTTTACTTCTTATTTAACAGAATTAAGTTATACAAAGAGACTGCATTTTATTTAACTATCCATTTCAAGCATTTGCAAAGTTAAAATTTAGTTAGTTACAGGCGAATGCATTTTAAAGACTTAATTTTTTAATTTCGATTATAAAGTCCTTTTAAAACATAAGTAATTTTCTATTTCAGAAAGAGGAATATATTTTCTACATTTTTTTTCCCTTCTTTTTTTTGCGTAATGCATCAAATGATTTCTCTTTTCTTAGAATGAATTTTTCTTCTTCTTTTATATCCCCAATAATCATATATCTAAATTTATCAAGAGAGGGAGGGGAACAGAAATATTTGACGATTACTATGATTGATATTGCTAGAGAATGAGAAGTTTTGATTATACGTATACAGTTTCGATTTTTCTAATTTTTTTTTACAAAGTAGTATGTAATAATAGCACTCGAAAATAATAACCATTTCTGAAAAATTAAACTACTATTTAGAACAAACTGTGTGAAACATTTCACATACAAAAAAAGGAAATAGGATTAAAGAAATTAAAAATAGGAAAAATTCAAAAGGAAAAATAAAATAAAAAAAATGAAAAATTAAATTCAAATCAAGGAGATTGTAATTAACTTCAGTTTTCAGCACTAGCTTGAAACTGAAGCAGTCTCAGCACTAGTTTCAGCGATTGCTAACTGAGTTAGTTACCTCAGAAAGCAATAAAATGCATATACAAATTTTTAAAGGGTATAAAAGGGAGATTCATACCATCTTGGCTGTATAGTTCCAACATGTCCTTCAGCTCAATCTCAAATTGAAATATATGTGCTGAGGTTGAAATATATGTGACCATGTTTAAAATGAAACAAATTTGTTTCTAGAAAACTTTAATGTGTAAATATATGCGTGTCTACTACTAATTACTCAGATAAATTACTACTAAAATTTGTTTACTTGTTTACTTTTATTTTGCTATTGAACAAAATCATTGTTAATTATTTTGATGTCACTCCTCTTTGAGGGATGACACCCTTGCGATAAATATACCTCACACCACAATTCGGCGCCACTGTTCAATTAGTTACATTTGCTAACGTGGACTGCTTAGAGTAACAATAAATCATCGAAGTAGGAGTTAATCTGTCATTTTGAAACGTAATTTCGTGAATGGAATATTAGCCCTGTGGATTTTCTGCTTGTTTTCTCACACTTATTAGAGTATTAAATTTGTTTGAATTTTAATATTAATAATATAATCGATAACAAATATAATTGAGATAATTATGTTCTTATGTTCATTTGGCAATTAGACTCTCCTGAATAGATGAATATAATGGAAAATTGCTATTTGTTAATTTTCCCTTTTCCATTTACGGAAGTATTTTATATTTACATTCCATTTATGAAAGTATATTATATTTATTACTTGTCTGTAATTTTTCAGATCGTTAACAGCTATTTCAAAATGAATCATCCGGTTTCAAAATTCCATGTTTGCAAAAATAAATGACACAGATGGATAAGTAATAAACGAATACAAAGAAAATATATGGAAGTTTAATATTGTGGATGATAAATGTTCCTCGTGTGTTCTTTGTGCAGCCATTTCACAAAAGTTGATTTAGAAGCTTTCTTGAAGCTACCTCGCAGTTGAATCGACCACAAGGCACTAGATGACTTGATGTACACAGTTGGCCAACTACTTTACCTGATAAGGCCCCATGCGATTTCTTCCATGGAAGGTTTGTAAAAGATAAATGTATGCGCCACCATCTCCCACAAATTTATGTGAACTTAAACATTGGATTCAGGCACTTATCCAATTGCGACTCTAGTCGTAAGATTCTAGTCTCTTAAAAAGTCCTTAAGCTTCAACTTCAATCCACTGCTACTCACTCTTTCAATCCTTCATTCCCGCTGTGCTTTTTTGAGTTGACTGATGATGTGAAAGTCGCGTGGGGATCCATCTGAACAATAGATGAAGGGTTTGGGGGTGGTCTCACTCGAACTTCTGCAAAAATTCCTGCGTTTTGTTGCCTGTGTGTGGTCCAGAAAAAGAGCACCCCAAGAGAGTTGACCGCAGTATTTCGATTCGATTGCCTTCCTGAACTTCGTTGAAATTATCACTACCACTTAGCATTGACTCTAGTTCCATAACCCATTGCATCGGAAAAGGGCGAAGAAAATGAAAGTATTCAAATGAATATAAACAGCTGTTCCTCGGTTATCATTATTATTGGTCATGGTCATGATTTCGCTACCGGTCTCCATCAAATCATGAGTTCGAATTTTGATGTCAATAAAGACCTGCATTGACACACATTAAGTCTGGTGGAGGTCCCAAGTCCTCCTGTAGGCGTGGTGGGGAAATTTGGAGAGAGAGGTGCCAGCTCAGGTTTCGTCCTTGTCACTTGACCGAGATTCAAAATTACGGTGTCCATCACCAATAGCCCTCGACTAGTGCTTCTAGTGCGACGTTAACAAAACAATTAATCAACCAATACTTTACTGTCTGACTCCGTTAATAAACATCCACAGTCATCTCTTGTTTACTATTTAAAATGTTGTAAAGGATAGTTCAGATGTAATAAATTGTAAAAAATGAGTGTACTGTATAACATTAGTAAAAAACAGTAATAAAGTTTATTACTTCAGTAAAAGCTAGCACAGATGTGCATGCAAAACGCATCGTCCTCGCCACTTGACTAAGGCTCAATATTACGAAGTCCTTCGTCAGTAGCTCCAGTGTTGTTTCTTAGAACGACATTAATAAACAATGACACAATCACATCGGTATCATTTTCTCCATTCCTTGCTGGCACACAGCCTTATCAAGCGAATCCTCGCAAGTGGTTTTCTTCAAAGAAGCAACAACATGTGAGATTCGTTTTCATTTTCGTATATTCAATCTGAGTCCATTAACGAGCTGTAGTCGGGGTAATGATTACTAAAATACTGGTTGAGTGAAACACATTAACAACATTAATATAAGTTGAGTGATGAAAGTCCTAACATCAATATGAATTTTCTGTAGATTCGAAAAAATAAATTTATGGTCATGAGTATGATATATTTTTAAAATACGTATGCAAACAGCGCGTTACAAAAAATATTTAACTAAAGAATACTTAAAATATTTAATGAAAATTTATTTTATTGTTTCATCAACTCCTCTTTAATTGATGATTGCTTGTTACTGACATTTTTCTCCTTTTTAATCTCTCAAACGGCAATAAACGCACGCGCGCACACACACACATATATATAACACATCGATCAATAACTCCCGAGACTAACCCAGAGATGGCGCTCGTAGTAAACCAGTAACCAGGT